>PISX010010418.1:35067-70575 GCA_004024625.1 Mellivora capensis | reverse complement strand
AAAGACAGTCTCTTCAATAAATGGTGCTGGGAAAATTGGACAGCTATATGTAGAAGAATGAAACTCGACCATTCTCTTACACCGTACACAAAGATAAACTCGAAATGGATAAAGGACCTCAACGTGAGACAGGAATCCATCAGAATCCTAGAGGAGAACATAGGCAGTAACCTCTTCGATATCAGCCACAGCAACTTCTCTCAAGATATGTCACCAAAGGCAAAGGAAACAAAAGTGAAAATGAACTTTTGGGACTTCATCAAGATCAAAAGCTTCTGCCCAGCAAAGGAAACAGTCAACAAAACAAAGAGGCAACCCACGGAATGGGAGAAGACATTTGCAAATGACAGTACAGACAAAAGGTTGATATCCAGGATCTATAAAGAACTTCTCAAACTCAAAACACACAAAACAGATAATCATGTCAAAAAATGGGCAGAAGATATGAACAGACACTTCTCCAATGAAGACATACAAATGGCTAACAGACACATGAAAAAATGTTCATCATCACTAGCCATCAGGGAGATTCAAATTAAAAACACATTGAGATACCATCTTACACCAGTTAGAATGGCCACAATTAGCAAGACAATAAACAACGTGTGTTGGAGAGGATGTGGAGAAAGGGGAAGCCTCTTACACTGTTGGTGGGAATGCAAGTTGGTACAGCCACTTTGGAGTGTGGAGATTCCTTAAGAAATTAAAAATAGAGCTTCCCTATGACCCTGCAATTGCATTACTGGGTATTTACCCCAAAGATACAGATGTGGTGAAAAGAAGGGCCATCTGTACCCCAATGTTTATAGCAGCAATGGCCACGGTCGCCAAACTGTGGAAAGAACCAAGACGCCCTTCCACAGACGAATGGATAAGGAAGATGTGGTCCATATACACTATGGAGTATTATGCCTCCATCAGAAAGGATGAATACCCAACTTTTGTATCAACATGGACGGGATTGGAAGAGATTATGCTGAGTGAAATAAGTCAAACAGAGAGAGTCAATTATCATATGGTTTCACTTATTTGTGGAGCATAGCAAATAACATGGAGGACATGGGGAGATGGAGAGGGGGAAGGAGTTGAGGGAAACTGGAAAGGAATTTGAACCATGAGAGACTATGGACTCTGAAAAACAACCTGAGGGTTTCGAAGGGGCAGGGGATGGGAGGTTAGGGGAGCCAGGTGGTGGGTATTATGGAGGGCACATATTGCATGGAGCACTGGGTATGGTGTATAAACAATGAATTCTGTTACACTGAAAAGAAATAAAATAAAATTTAAAAATAAATAAATAAATAAATAAATAAATAACAAAACTACTCTGAGAGCAATTTTTGGGTCGCAGGGTAGCTCTATATTTAATTTCTTAAGGAATATCCACACTGTTTTCCAAAGTGGCTGTGCCAACTTGCATTCCCACCAACAGTGTAAGAGGGTTCCCCTTTCTCCACATCCTCTCCAACACTTGTTGTTTCCTGTTTTGTTAATTTTGGCCATTCTAACTGGTGTAAGGTGGTATCTTAATATGGTTTTGATTTGAATTTCCCTGATGCCTAATGATGTTGAACACTTTTTCATGGCTCTTTACCCCAAAGATAAAGAAGATATGGTCCATATATACTATGGAGTATTATGCCTCCATCAGAAAGGATGAATACCCAACTTTTGTATCAACATGACGGGACTGGAAGAGATTATGCTGAGTGAAATAAGTCAAGCAGAGAGAATCAATTATCATATGGTCTTGCTTATTTCTGGAGCATAAGGAATAACATGGAGGACATTAGGAGAAAGAAAGGAAAAGTGAGTTGGGGGAAATTGGAGGGGGAGAGGAACCATGAGAGACTGTGGACTCAGAAACAAACAGGGTTTTGGAGGGGAGGGGGTCGGTGGATGGGTGAGCCTGGTGGTGGGTATTAAAGGAGGGCACCTATTGCAGGGAGCACTGGGTGTGGGGTATAAACAATGAATCTTGGAACACTGAAAAAATAAAATTAAACTATTCTGAGAAATCCAAAACATTCATTTTTGAAAATAGAAGTTCCAGCTTCAGTGTGCAATACAATCTTTCTTCAACTGATTAATAGGACTTCTGAAATTTTTTTTTTAAGATTTTATTTATTGATTTGACAGACAGAGATCACAAGTAGGCAGAGAGGCAGGCAGAGAGAGGGGCGGGGGGAAGCAGGCTCCCCGATGAGCAGAGAGTCCGAAGTGGGGCTCGATTCCAGGACTCTGGGATCATGACCTGAGCCCACTGAGCCACCCAGGTGCCCCGAGGAGTTCTGAATCTTAGTAAAATCCTGTTTCTTTGTTTTTTTAAATTGCCTTTCAATTAGCACAAGAGGGAGATGGTTCCCTTTGTGCTTTCTAGAGAAGGGAGAGGGAATAGATGCAGAAGTTAAAACCAAACTGCTCTAAAGCCACTCCTTTTCCTCACTCATAGCTCCCTAGCTCTCCATCCAAACAGGAAGAAGCCTGTGGCAGGATCTGTGGGAAAACACCAGCGCTTTGATTCCTATTTACCCTACTCTCCAGCAAAGGCAAGTGGACTGAGGGGAGGAATCTTCTGGGAGTCTGCTGTACCTGGTGTTCCCTGCCTCCAACCAGCTGGAAAACCTTAGCAGAGGTCAAAACCTCAGATGCCAATGAGAACCAGAAGGGTATAAACAAAGGCAAAAGAGCCACAATTAAGATAATACAAGCTGAACTGCTTGTTTTGGATTACATAGCAACAACAGTAGTGTAGGATTGTTGAATAAGGTATGCAGTAATATAAAAAGAATGAGGAAGATATGTATGTACTTATATGGATTCTCCAGGATGTATGTTAATATCATGAGGAAAGGAAAAAAACAAGGTACAGAGCAATGAATATCATTTATTTGGGGCTCCTGTGTGGCTCAGTCATTGGGCGTCTGTCTTTGGCTCAGGTCATGGTCCCAGGCTCTGGGATCAAGCCCCTCATCTGGCTCCCTGCTCTTCAGGGAGCCGGCTTCTCCCTCTCCTAATCCCCCTGCTTGTGTTCCTCTCTCACTGTCTCTCTCTGTCAAATAAAAAAATAAATAATCTTTTTTAAAAAAAGATTTAAAGAAAAAGTAGAGGAAATTACACACAGAGACAAAAAATATCAAACCAACAAAAATAAAATAATTGGTTACTGAAAGAGGCCAGGAAGTGGGGAGGAAAGGGGGCAGGGTAGAGGGGATATTTGGATGAACATAGTGATTTCTTTATGCTTTTATATAATTTTTTAAATTTGAGCCATATAAATGCTCAAACATGTCTTTACCTATTCAAAAATAAAGTTTAATGACAAAGAAAAATAAAAGCAAACCAAGTTTGAAATCAAACTGAAACAAAGTAACTATATATCATATAGGTGACAATTTTCTGTGTACAGAAAATTCATTCAAGTGACTTTGGAACACAACACTCTTGCTGACCATCTTTAACTGAATGTATTCTAAGGACAAATAAGAATTTCCTTCAAGAAATATCCAAAATTTGCCACGTAATTTTCTGGTATTTCTACTTTAAATCTACTTTATATATATTGTAGACTATGGCAAATAAGTAAATAAGTTAGGTTATTAGGAACTGAGATTTTCTATGTAAGAGAAAAGAGGTACAAATATAAAATAAAAGGAAAATAACAAAAAAAGGTAATATTTAATTTGAATTGGAAATATCAATATGAACTCATGATTTTAGATAAATATACTTCTCCGTTTTAGCCACTGAAACAGTTTAGAAGTAATGACACTCCAATGACAATGAGCTCACCAAGTAGAGAAATTATGGTTTTTAAACACTATTCTCAAAAAAATTTTCCAGGGCTCCTTGGAGAAATGGCTGATTCTGAATCTGGAGCATGGAAAGTACAAGGTGAGCCCAGGACATTTTCTTGTGCCAAAAAACAGGGAAGTGCCCAGAGAATGATGCGGACATCTCAAAAGTCACAGGAGCCAGCCAGCTTGAAAGCGCTCCCTCTATCCAAATTTGAGGCCATTTGAGCACCCAAAATGACTGCAACTGATCATAAAAGTTAGATAAATAAAAAGCCACAAGTCCATTGAGCTGTTTAAAGAAGAGGGAAAAAAACCAATTTTCCACCATTGAAAGCAACTTGTAGCAATTCCTTACTCTGAAAGTTAGCAACAAGAGAGAAAGAGACATTTACCCTGCCTTTTTAAGGAATGATAATGCACCTCAATAGGTAAAGAAAAGCTCTTGTTTACAAATGTATGTCTGCAAATAAATGAAGAAGAAATGATAATTCAGAAAATCACCATTTTGCAATCACTAGTTAGATAATATATACAACTAAGTAAGTATCAATGATGTCGGGAAGCTTGGGTGGCTCAGAGATAAGCATCTGCCTTCAGCTCAGGTCATGATCCCAGAGTCCTGGGATCAAGCCCCATGTTAGGCTCTCTGCTCAGTGGGAAATTTGCTTCTCTCCCTTCCTTTACCCCTACCCCCCCACTCATGTTTGCCCTCTCTCTCAAATAAATGAATAAAATCTACAAAGAAAAAAAAGTATCGATGATGTTTATGCCTTCAGTACAAGGATGTTGTGGAACAGATTATCCATACCTTGTAAAACAGATTTTCAAGGAATTCCCACACCTTTGCAATTGTAGTGATGTAGCAAAGATGTTAGGGTTTGAACCCCACGGCCAAGAGAGAATTCTTGAAAAGTCTTTGGTGCATAAAGGTAGTTTTATTAAAGCATGGGGTCAGGGCCTATGGACAGAAAGAGCTGCACTGTGGTCATGAGGAGTGGCTGATTATATACTTTCAAGCTGGGAGGGGATTAGAGATAGCATAGGTCCCTAAGGAATTTTGGAAGCAAGGTTTCCAGGACCTTGAGGGAGCTACTATTGTTGGGAAAAGTCATTTATTACTGTCTAATAAAACCTCAGTCATGAGACCCTTCAGATGTATATCGGTGGGTCATATGCTTAAGGGATGATTGCCAGCATGTATCTTGAGGGTTACAGATAAGGAAGTTTCCAAAGGAATTTTTATATGTTAAAGCAGACTCACAGCATCCTGGGGGGTCAGGCTAAGATTGCCTTTTGCCCTCAGCAAAGTATTAACATCGAGGCATCTGAGTTCCTCAAGGAATGTCACTCCACCTGTTTTAAGGACTTATGAATGAGCTGTAAATAGTAGAAAATTTAATTTTTCTTTTGCCTTTGTTTCCCACATCAGAATGACGTGTGGATTGTCACTTTAGCCAAGTGATAGTATATGGTATCACTGTTGTTGGACAACCTGGCGTTCTGTGTCTCCTGATTGAATCGATATGAAGTACAAGTCACTTATGAAGTACTCGGGCCAAAAATCCTTAACCTAATTCCAATCCAACCTTTAGACCCATCTTCTAGTTTGCAGGAAAAATGGGGGAGGGAGTTTACCTGAATACCACAAGGAAAACAGACAGATCCAGAATATGGGTTATTCTACCAAACTTTGGTCTGGGCTCCTCTTAAAGTCAACATCGTGAAACAAAACAAACATACCAAAGCTCAAGGGACTCTTTGTTTACTTTGCTTGACCAAATACAATGAGTAAACGTGATTGGCTCTTGGTTCCAAAACCCCTGTTGCCCCAGGGAGCAGCTATATCGCTTGGGCTTTCAGGACAAAGGCTGGGTGCAGGATCATAATGCAAAAAACAAAGAAAACTATAACAGCTTTTGGAGGGAAGGAAATTTTTATCTGGACTGGCTGTTAAACTAGGATATAAATGGGGAACTATTGTTAATTTGCTTAGGTATGAACATGATTTGTGGTTATGCAAGAAAATGTCCGTATTCTTAGGAGATGCTGGACTAAATAGGCAAGAAAAGCTAGAGCAGAAGTGCCACATGGCTCAGAATCGCGGTAAATGCTGGTACTTATTACTCTTGCCTATGGCTCCTCCTCACTCTCCAGTTTTCTGCTGCCCCCAGCTTTTCCTACAGTTGCCCCGTTGAGCTGCGGTGTCGCTTGGGCTTGCAGGAGAAGGCTGGCTGCAGGATCATAATTCGAAGGGGCTCCTGCTTATCTTTGGGGGTGCTCCAGCCCGGCCATCTGATGTGAGCTGTGCTGTGTCATTGTGCCGAGGGAAGTCCTTCAGAGCAGTTCAGGGCCTTCTGCCTCCCCAGCATGACAAAAGAAGGTGGCTTCAGCCCATGTTCTTACAGATTAAAACCTGGAAGAAATCAGGGGTGGTTTTAAAAAGTAGGTTTTTTTCTTTTTTTTAAAGAAATACAAAATATTAATAGAGTTATAAATCCAGAAATCATTTGACATTGAGATTGGTACAGTTCACTGTGTGCTACAAGTCACACACGAGAGCTAGCAGCACCTGGAAGATAAATGACTATGACCATGGAATGTTCAGTACGATCAAGTGCTGCCTTAGGTACTCAACAGGTGCCATCACTCTCAGTCCTCAGAGCAGCTCTTTGGGGGAGATATTCCTCCCCTTACAGATGAGGGAGCCAAGCCTCAGGGAGAAGAATCCACTTGTCTATGAAGCAGCAGAGCCACATTTGGGTCTTGTTCTAAAGTCTACATTTTTTTTAGGTTTTATTTATTTATTTTTTTGTCAGAGAGAGAGAGAGAGAAAATGAGAGAGAGAGAGAGCGAGAGAGCGAGAGCACGCACAAGCAGGCAGAGTGTTAGGCAGAGGCAGAGAGAGAATCTGGTCCCTGCCAAGCAAGGAGCCCGATGCGGGACTCGGACCCAAGACCCTGGAATCATGACCTGAGCCAAAGGCAGCAGCTTAACCCACTGAGCCACCCAGGTGTCCCTAAAGTCTACATTTTTATGACCCCATAAGGTGTACCAGGCTGTAGAGTTATCTGCACAGATGTGGCCTCACAGAGGTCACTTGGGAATAAGGGTCCATTCAGCTGGACATCAGCCAGAAAGTAGAGTCAAGGTGTAAATTCATGATATCGCCTGCTGACTGGCGGAAACCCAAGCTCTATTTGAGCCCCTGGTTTTTATTCCAGCAGTGTGTGGTCCCTGCTGTGGGGTTTCCAAACTTCAAACAATCAGGGGGTCTTATGGAGTAGAAGTAGAAGGATGGTCCCTAACCAATGCAAGAGGGTCTGAGTTGGTGCTTTAGGCCACTGTCCACGGCAGAAGTTAACAGTGAGTCCTCTGGGCTGCCTCTGGCAGTGCCTACTTGCATCAGTCCTTCATGGAAGTAGCCTCTGGGTTGAGTCCTGAGAAGGGAGCCAGAAGTGGCTTACTTGGAGCAGAATCTCCTCCCAAGCCACCTTTGTTCATGTCTATGGTTCTTTCTGTTTCTGCTCCCAGAAACCCACCAAATCAGAAAGTGGTTTTTGGCCATCTTCTTCTTCTGCGCTCCTGTCTGTCCTGTTGAATGTGAATGAAGGTCACTGTTCCAGACCTTCATAAAACTACCCTTTTCCATGGGTCACCTGGGTGGCTCAGTCAGTTAAACATCTGCTTTATGCTCTGGTCTTGACCCCAGGGTGGAGGGATCAAGCTCCTTGCTCAGTGGGGAGTCCGCTTCTCCGTCTGCCCCTCCCCATGACTGTGCTCTCCCTCACTCTCTCATGCTTTCTCTTTCTCTCTCAAGTAAATCAATAAAATCCTAAAACAACAACAACAGGGTTTCCGGGCTGGGCTTAAAGCAGTGTTCCACGCTATGGGGTTTTGGCGGCGTTTGTTGATTTTTGGCTGGGTATCGCTTCGGGGTGGTGGCAGGGCAGGTGTCCCGCTTGGGGGAAGCCGAGTGTTGGTTTGTCGGAGCCAGTTATCTGGCGCTGACAATGAGACCTTAAAACAAAGAAGAATGCAAATCATGTCCCCAGGACTTCCAAAGCAGAAACCAATAGAAGGTGTAAAGCAAGTTCTAGTTGTGGCTTCTGGAAAAGGTGGAGTTGGAAAGTCTACCACAGCAGTGAACCTTGCACTTGCACTTGCACTTGCACTTGCACTTGCATCAAATGATTCGTCAAAGGCTGTTGGTTTGCTAGATGTGGATGTGTGTGGCCCTTCAATTCCAAAGATGATGAATCTGAAAGGAAGTCCAGAATTATCACAGAGCAATCTAATGAGGCCTCTTTTGAATTATGGTATTGCTTGTATGTCTATGGGCTTCCTGGTTGAAGAGACTGCACCAGTTGTTTGGAGAGACCTTATGGTAATGTCAGCTATTGAGAAACTATTGAGGCAGGTAGATTTGGGGCCAACTCAACTATTTAGTTGTTGACATGCCACCAGGAACTGGAGATGTGCAGTTATCAGTCACACAGAATATTCCCATTTCAGGTGCTGTGATTGTCTCCACACCCCAGGACATTGCACTGATGGACGCACGCAAGGGTGCTGAGATGTTTGGAAAAGTCCATGTGCCTGTAAGCACTTACAGCTTCATTATTATAATACGAAACACTCTAACTGAAGAAGCAAGTCATTGAGAAATACAGTCCAAATTTTAATTTAGTTCTGTTGCAGAAATCTGTAGAAAACCCTACTTCATCTTTATGAACGCATCTTTAACAACATGCGTATAGGTGCAAACATGTATATATATTACATTAATCAAGAAAAATTCTAATTGCGTTAAAATATTTTTAGAAGATTTCTGAAACATCTTTCAGGTAGGAGTTTTGTGACCAAGTACTACCTCTCCAGATACTTGCAGATATTATTGGCCAAAAAACCCCAATTAGTGTTTAGAAGGAGATACTTGAATAAGGCACTGATAGGAGGACAGGTGAAAACGGTGACTTTTTTTCCGTCTGTCTCATTCATAACTCATTCATAGCTCACCATCTTCTAAAAAATATCTAAGGATTTTATATACAATATGACAAAATAAAAATGTAATAATATTAAGACAAAACACAATTAAAATCAGAATCAGAAGTGAATCTGTAAACAAACTGCAGGCCATTAAGGGACTTAAATACTTGCTGGAAGTAATCCATGAATTTTCTAGCAACCATGAAGGGCCTTTATAAAACTGCCCATTTCCATAAGGTTAGAGCACAGCATTTGAGAGGAGAACTGAGACCAGAGAGGCATAAATCTCTCCTAGGTTCTCTGAATAAAGTAACCCTTTATATGATGAACACACTCTCATTACCTTTTTTTTTAAGCATAAATAGAGCTTTCTTCCTCCTAGCGTGCATCAGCAAAAGCAAGTGGACTTACGTCAGAGTATGGTTTAGAACAAGCATTTTTGTACAAAGCCAATGTGATGCCTCTGTCTATATGACTATCTAGTGGCCTAGTTTAACTCAGGAATAGATTTTAGAGCTTATAGAGCAGAGTTTTTTAGACTTCAGCCATGAATTAGCTTCAGGGGTCTCATGATTCTTTCTCCCTCCTCCTTTTTTTTTTCCCCATCCCCAAATGATATGTTCACTTTGAGTTTGTTTTGGTATGGAGAGAATTCATAACTTTCATTGAATTCTTCAATGAAACTGACATGGTATGAGATCCAGTGATGCACTAGCATGAACAGACTCTTATAAATGTTTTTCTCTCAGGGGAGAATCTGAAAAGTGTAAAACAGTAGAGTAGTGGAGTTGAGATGCTCCTCTTTGACAGGTACCTCTTCTCCCTTGCCGGTTAGTGCAGAGCTGTAGGCATTAACAAGCCATAGAGCTCTGCACTGGGTCCACATTGTCTTAGGAAAATTGAAGAGCCTGATAAGGATGATCTGAGAGTATTTCAATGATCAGAAAGTGTTTAAGTCCAGTCTTTATATTTGGATAAATGAGTGATAAAACCCCCCATTGTATTCTCTGTTGTGAATTTTAGCTTGTAAAATTTTTTAAAGCAATGGTAACCAAATGCGCACCATAGAAAAATGTCTCAAACACATAGTTTGAGCAATGTGACTTCCTATTATGCCCTCCAAGATAAACAAGGTACAAGTATTACCTACCCACATAACTAAATAAGAATATTTATATTGGATTTTAAAATATAAGTCAGCAAAAAGTTAGAGAGCTATCTGCAAAAAATTATGAGAGCAAGTGATACATAATCCTTCTTTCTAGCAGAAATTATGTAACAGGGCCAATGGTCTGTTATTGCCACTCCAAGGGTAATAGTAATCCTATCAGCATATCAGTGAATGCTTAATTTCTCATTCTGTAAGCTGAGGATAGAGGCATATGTCGTTTACTTAAAAGCATTGTGAAATTCTTGGGGGAAAAGTTTTTTAAAAAGCAGAAACCAGGGGCAACTGGGTGGCTCAGTGGGTTGAGGCCTCTGCCTTCAGCTCAGGTCATGGTCTCAGGGTGCTGGGATCGAGCCTCGCATCAGGCTCTCTGTTAAGCGGAGAGCCTGCTTTCTCCTCTCTCTCTCTGCCTCTCTGTCTACTTGTGATCTCTGTCTGTCAAATAAATAAATAAAATATTAAAAAAAAACAAAAACAAAAAACCTACCCTTTTCCTCTCCTGTGGCCACTGACCTCCATGACCCACAAAACGCATACTTTGTTTCCACCCAAAGACCTGATTCAGGAATAGTCTGTTTGAATCAGAGCATTTTCTACAATGTGCCAATTCCGTACTCATAAGATCCCTTGGATACTTCCTGGAACTAGTTGGGTAAGTAAATAAATGTGTGTCTACTATGTGCAAAGCTTTGCTCTAGGTTGAGAAAGGGATGCCTAAAATCCAGCTGAGGGTAAGACAAAGACTGTATGAGGCAGTATGAGGCCCAAAGCAAATGATAAGAACAATAGCAAAAAAAACCCCAAAACAAAACAAAAAAACACACCCAAAATGTTATTTGGGTTTTAAAAAGAAGAAGAAGAATAGGGCAACCCTCTTGGGTCCCCTTCCTCTTTGGGAGCACTGTACTATCACTTTACTACCATCGCTCAATAAATGCTTTGCCGTCCACTGAAAAGAAAATTAAAAATAAAAAAAGAATAAAAAAGAATTAAAGAAGAAGAAGGATAAAGAGGAGGAGGAGAGGGTGAAGAAGAAAAGGAGAGAAGGAAACAAGCCATAAAAGACTATTAAGGATAGAGAACAAATTGAGGGTTGATGGAGGGGGGAAAATGTGGTGGGTGGGCTAGATGGGTGATGGGTATTAAGGAGGGCACTGGTTATGATGAGCACTGGGTATTGCAGATAAGTGATGAATCACTGAATTCTACTCCAGAAACCAATATTACACTGTGTGCTAACTAGAATTTAAATTTAAAAGAATTAATTAAAAATAATAAATAAAATTTTAAAAAGCAGGAGAATATCTGGTCATCAGGAATAAAGAAAGATTTCAAGGAGTCCATGGCATTTTACAACATTTTTGAGCCCTAAGGATTATATGTCAGGGGAGAAAGACGAATAAAATTCCTCTCTTGCCCATCTTAGCTCTCTCCATCCTACGTAAGCATTCTAGATTCCACCCCGGCTAAATAATTTGTTCTATCCATAATGTTCTCTACCATTTTTTACCTTCAACTTGGCTCTTTCTCCCTGAGTTACTTCATTTTATCCCACGGTCTCCAATTGGCTAAATCTAAATTACCTCCCCCAAGACTCATGGCACGGGTCACCTTCTCCAGAATGCTTTCTATGTGGGAACCCCTAATGGACTTTCATAGCAACATGTGTCTCTCTGTCCTTGGTAGTATGGGGTGATTATTAGCAAGGCTTCTAGAGCCAGAATGTCTGGCTGTGAATCGTGGCTCTGACATCTATCAGCTAAATTACCTTTACTTGTTAAGAGGACTGAATTCATCCCCACAAAGTACTTCGAATAGTGTCCAGTTATAGAAATCACCAAGAACATTCTACTACTATTAGTGCCACCAGAAGCAGCATAGCATATGTCATTCTGGATTGCAATTCTTTGTCTGTTTGATTTATGACAAGATCTTCTTGAGCACAAGGACTGTGTGTTATACAACTTGGTATCTTCTACGCTTCATACATTTCCCAGCACATAATAGCATTTAATACATACTTGCTGGAATTGGGGGTGGGTGGGTAGAGAAGTGAAATGAATGTGGGCAGGTCCACAGGATAAGACCAGAGAATAGCACTTGGCATGGTCTAAGGCATAACCTGGTGTCATGTGATGAAGGTAGAATGGAGGTCACCAGAGGCGAGGAAGCATGGACTGATGCATCCTGATGTCAGAGGGATTATTCAGATGGGTTTTTTGATCAACAAGTCTGGATAAAGGAAGTACAGGGATATCCTGGGAAAACAGGAAATCCAGGGATGTGATGCTTGCGTCAGATGGGATGTGCTGCTTGTAAGAGTTGGAAGATGTTGCTGCAAAGGAGGAGAGGAAGCATGGCACTGAGAAGAGGAGAGATTGGCTCTCTCCTGTTCTCCATTCCCATTATATCCTTTATGTTGAAAACATATTTTTGTTGGTTAGTTACTTATTCAACATCGTTCCCTGGCTTTCCTAGCTTGTAGTTTATATGTGTGAACATGAGTGTATGGGTATGTTAGCACACAGAGAGCTTCATGTTTTGGCCCTACTGATCTCACTGTCTTCTACTCCCTCATCTCTGCCCGTCTTCACTATATCATATTTCAGTCCTCCTTGCTTTGGAATGCAGATCTGTATCAGTATTTGCTATGTGACCTTGGACAAGTCACTTTTATTTTCTGGGCTTTTGCATTTTCTGATATAACATAGAAAAGCAGAACTGTAATCTCTACAGCAGTATTTTTAAAACTTCAAGTCAAAACTCATTAATGGATCAAGAAACTGATTTAATGAGCCAAACATTAAAATAGGACATAGAACAAAAACCAGACAGTAATATGAAATAAAATATATATTAGATAGAATGTGTGCATGTGTATATGTATATACTGGGCCATATGTAAATATATTTCTTACTATGAATCATGGTAAAAGATTGAAAACACTTCTCTTTAGATCCTTCTGGCTTTAAAATTCAAGATGTGTAGAATAGTTCCAACTTTTCTTTGCAACTTTGAAGGTGGAAATGAGCAGGGGGAAAAATGTGTTTTTAAGGAAAAATTACTCATGCCAACAACCAACAACTTCAGGTTGTGCTGATGAGGCAGTTATCTTATGTTTCTTTAATTTGAGAAATTATTCATGATAGTGCAGTGACAGGTACCAGATTTCTGCAGTAACAGAGTATCTAGCTCAAAGTTTCTCACTGAGGGGTGGGAGTGGGAGGAAGCCCTCTGGGGCCTTCAGAATCAGGCTTTCCTTTGGCGGCAGTTACAGAATGAATACAGTGTATCTGCCAAAGGATGAGAGGGAGAAGAAGGAAGAGCCAAAAGGAGGAGGAAGAGGAAGAGGAGAAGTTAATACTTCCTTCTCCCAAATCACAGGACAATTATATAGTGTTTCTCTCCCTGATGTGTAAAATCCCACCATTACCCATCTAGTGCTGTGTGGTAAGCACGATTCCTCCTAAAGATTCTGAGAGGACTCCACCTTAATAAGGTAACATATGAGAGTGAGCTCCACAGGGAAGTGTTAGAGCCTGGAATTCTGTTGAGATCTTGAGTTTGAGTGACGGGAAACACAAGTTCAAATCCCAGCTCTGAAGTTCAAGGTCTAGGTCAGCTTTCAATGAATGTTTTTTGAGCACCTACTAATTTCATCTTGTTAAGTCCCATTTTTTTTCCCTTTTCTAATGCAAAGGCAATTAATCAGAACTTTTCTGAGTTTCCTTTCATATCCAGGACTCAAGTGAGTGGATCTCACTGTGATGCCTTTATAAACTTTTTACTTTTTTCTCCCAATAACCTTGCAACAGTTATTTTTATTTCCAGTTTTTGGATGTCGTGTGGAGGGTTAAGTGACAGGTCCCAGGTCATGTGACTAGAATCCAACTATGGTCTCTGCCTCTGAAGCCTTTTATATACTAGTAGTTTTTCAACATTGGTCCTCTCACGCCTGCTTGGGGGCAGTGGCCCTTGCCTTACCCAAGCTTGCTGACTCATAGTAAGGTAGATAGCCTCTCAGATGATTCTGGTGAGTCCCAAAGCTTGAGGACCACAGCACTAAACAAAGATGTAAAAGAGTTTAGGACCCCTCACCCCCCTACTCTCCACACTTGATTCAGGATGAGTTGATGAGATGACTTTCCTGAGTGACCACAGCAGCACCTCATATTCACAGCGCACTTTCTAGCAGCCAAGCACTTGTGTGAGCTTCCTTCTGTGAACTCGTATTGAATGGCAGTCACATTATGAATCTAGTGCTATCCACACTTAAAAGGGAGATGTCTGAGCTGAGGAACTTGACCTGGTCATGAAGTTAGTGAGTGGCAGAGCCATAGACTAGGCAACATGGCTCCACTCTTCCCAACTGGGACAACCATACCAACCAGTCTCTCAGGTCAATAAAAGAAACTGAAGCAGCACAAGAGAAGAAGGAAGTGGGAAGACTGGACAGAGAGCAGAAAATGAACTGAGGAGGAAGCCTGGAGATGCTGAATACAAATATTCTGTATTTTAGTGTTTTCCATCATTAGCCTTAGTGAGAGAGTAGAAGAACCAGACACATTATGTGGTGTCTATTATGAAGCAAAATGAGGAAAATGACACATCTTCCATTTCTTATTTAAAAGTTTGGCTTTGTCATCAAGGAAAGAGGCAGGACTTAGAGTATGAAGATAGGGGCTAGAGTCTGTGTCAACCTGGGAACAGCCCAGACTTTGATGGAGCTTCTGCCATCACAGGTAATGAGCTGGACGCCTTCACCTTGACCTCTCTGGGTTTCTTTATCTGCAAAAGGGGCATAACAATACCTACTTGATGGAATTGCTAAAAGTAGCAAATCATATTAAATATTTGGCCCTGCCTTGTGAACCACCAACAGTTGACCTATGTCCAGGGACATTATTATCCACATGGGTTTCTTCATCATCATTTGCTCGCCAAGTACCCACTGTTCACCCAGCATTGCTTAGACATGGGTAAAAACCCTAATTTGTGAGTAGCACAACCACGGAGACCAAAAGTGGACCAGCCAGAGACTATGAATACCTTGTTTTGTGCATAGCTCTTGTCCACTCAGTGAGTGCCTTCTCCATATTGCAGATGAAAACTGCAGGTGAAGGAGGTCAAATAAACTCCCTGACATCAAGAGGCAGAGCAAAAAGCAGGAAAGCAATCCCTTTGGTCCCTGAGCACTGACTCCAGATGAATGTAGCTTTTTATTTTTTTTTAATAAAATACAAAAAATAGAGAAGAGTCCCATCTATTATTACTTCTGATCAGTGAATTATCTGGCAGGTAGGAATTCCAAAGTTCATCCACTCTTGGTAACATTTACACAGAGCCTTATCTCTAAGTACAAATGCTCTCAGGTGCCAGGAAGACTATAACTCCTTCTCTACATTATGTTCCCTCAAAGACCCCAGGAACTATAGATTATAGTACAGTATACTATAAACTGAAATAAAATGTTCAAAAATTAATCTATTTCACTGGAGTGAATGTTGCGCTTTCCTTCCCTAGGTTACAGATTATTTTCATTTCAGATTCTGAGAAGGACAGGCTGTTGGATTATTTTATTAGCCATGGTATAAACAGAGTGCTGTTTGCCTTTGAGGTTAACAGGGCCTCCCAGAGGTATCTTCACGCCTGACCCTCGGGTAATGAAAGTTCCAGTAAGACTCAGGTGATAATAGTTCCAGTAAGACTGGCCCTCCTCAGGGGGGAGCCTGAGGTCCCCTGGACATAGCCACTGACAGCAGGATCAGTGGCAGGATGTCCTTGTTGGCCAACCCCAGGCCCTTAGATGGCCAGGAAGGACACAGATAGATGTGAGAGGGACTGGCCTGTGCCAGCTGAATTCATAGAATCAATGGACATTTACAACTTGATGAGTACACAAATTTGGTTCTATGGATTCTGTGGATTGTTAGAGGACTTCTGTCGCAAATATTTAACATTGGTCAAGCTGGGCTTCTCTGAAACCAGGTAGGTTTTGAGCTGTCTCTTCCTGCTTTCAGTTGAGGAGAGCTCAGGAAATGGGAATTGATTTTATCCTAGGTAGAACGTAATAAGAGAGGACATTTCGTTTCTACAACATCCCAAGCTTCATTTCAAAGTCAAATCAAAATGATTTTTGTATTATTCCGTGGTTCAGATTACTTAGATATTCCAAGCATATATTTCAGCAGCACCGTAACAGAGGTTGCAGTTTGAAATCAGTTAAATTTTTTCACTCACTTAATATCAGATCTTTGATAACTGGGGCGCCTGGGTGCCTCAGTGGGTTAAAACCTCTGCCTTCAGCTCAGGTCATGATCCCAGGACCCTGGGATCGAGTCTGGCATGGGCTCTCTGCTCAGCAGGGAGCCTGCTTCCCTTCCTCTCTCTCTGCCTGCCTCGCTGCCTACTTGTGATCTCTGTCTGTCAAATAAATAAATAAAATCTTAAAAAAAAAAAAGATCCTTGATAATCATCTGGAAGTTCCTAAACAAGGTAGGGTTAGGGGGACAAAACAATGATGGGGAATGCTGCCAGAAATTATTATAGGCTGCAACTGGGCAGTGAAATTTGTAACAGACTACATATACCTATTCTCTTGCGTGGATGGTGACGTTATAAAAAAACCCAGAGCCCAACCTTGCTTAACAACATGGACTTGCTTATAGTTGATATTTTGGGAACAATTCCCATGGCAGATTCTCTTTTTTGTTTTTTTTTTTTAAGATTTTATTTATTTATTTGAGAAAGAGAGCAAGTGAACGAGCATGAGCAGGGGGAGGGGCACAGGGAGAGGGATAAGCAGACTCTCCACTGAGTAGGGAGACCCTCTCAGGCTGGATCCCAGAACCCTGGGATCATGACCTGAGCCAAAGACAGATGCTTAACCCATTGAGCCACCAGGCATCCCCCATGCTGGATTCTTTACAAGCAATGAATCCTCCCAGAAAATCAGCAAAAGAAGCATAATGATTCATATTTTATAGATGAAGAGATTGAAGCTGTGAGTGGTTGAATCACTTGTCTGAGGTTACACAGCTATTAACTGGCTCAGCTATAATTAGAATCTGGATTTGCCCAACACTGGAGTCCATGACTGAATATTTTCAAACTAGAGACTTGAGTTATACACTGTAGTTAATTAAGGCCAATTGATTTAGCAAAGCTCTATTAGCTAAAAAAAGAAAAAGCTGCTATTTGATAATAAAATCAACTACCACTATATTTGTTGGGCACCTTCTTATTTATTTATTTATTTGTTAGTTTCAGAGGTAGAATTTAGTGTTTCATCAGTTGCATATAACAACCAGTGCTCATTACATCAAAGGCTCTCCTTAATGCCCATCACCCAATTATCCCTTCTTCTCACCTTCCTCCACTCAACCTTCAGTTTGTTTCCTAGAGTTCAGCATCTTACGGTTTGCTCCTCTCTCAATTTTCATCTTATTTATTTTTCCTTCCCTTCCCCTATGTTCATTTATTTTGTTTCTTAAATTCCTTATATGAGTGAAATTATATGATATTTGTCTTTCTCTGACTGACTTATTTCACTTAGCATAATAATCTATTTTTTTCTGTCCATGTCATTGTAAATGGGAGGATTTCATTCTTTTTGATGGCCAAGTAATATTCCATTTGTATATTTTATAATACTTATAGATTATTTTATATATATATATAAATATATATAATACATCTATCTTCCATATCTTCTTTATCTGTTCATCACAGAAAACTCAGAAATGGACTCTCAACACTACAGTCAACTAATCTTTGACAAAGTAAAAAAGAATATTCAATGGAAAAAAGACAGTGTTTTCAACAATTGGTATTGGGAAAACTAGACAGCCACATCCAGAAGAATGAAACCAGACCATCTACTTACACCATACACAAAAATAAATGCAAAATGGATGTTGGCACCTTCTGTGTGTCAGGAATGTTTCCCGGTATCTCATATCCCTTATTTTATTTAAGCCACAAAATAGCCCTAGGATTGTTACCCACCTTTGTAGGCAAGGACAATGATAGAGAGGTTACCTGGTTACCTAGTAACCTTTCAAGGATCAGCTCAGTGTCTCTCAGGCTCCATACAGGAGGATTAGGCTATGGATCCAAGTTGTGAGTAAAGCTAGGATATAAAATTATAAAATCACGGAAACTTGGAGCTGAGAGAGATAGTCAAGGTGGCCTAGTCTAATTCCTTTATTTTGCATGTGAGAAAACCTAGGTTTAGAACCTTACCAAAAAAATCCCACATCATCTAGTTGTAAATCCAAGACTAGGATACAGATTCAATCCAATTAATTAATTTTGATTTGAGTGCCTCCTCTGTGCCTCACATGACCAGGTCTCCTATCTCCAGGATCAAGGACTTTTTTCTTCAGACTTCATGTAGAAGGCAGAATAAGGCCTGAGATCATGCAGTTCACCCCTAGTTCTGCAGGGGATGAGCCTGGGGCCTGAAGAGTAAAGAAAACAGGTGTGACAGGGCTTGATGAGGGAGCTGTATCCGTTCCTTTGCTTACTGCCCATTCATATGATACACCTCTAGTGAGGGTCTACTTGTGTGCCAGGCACCACTGTGAAATACGACAGATACGCATGAAATTCCTGGACGCTGTCGGACCTCGTGTAGAAGTCAGGATGTGTTAGACCTTGTGTAGAAGGTCATGTGTCCGGGACCTGAGATCTTAGTCATGGGACTGACAACAATTAGTGAGAAAAACTTTCAGCCTGCCCTGAAGGCAGAGGGGAAGGATCAGAGCTGGAGCATCAGTCACAAAGTGATCCTAAACGTGAATGTCAAAAAAATACTGCTCTGAGTTACTTTCGAAATAACTTGTCTAGTATGAAATAAAAGCCAAGGGTTTTGATTAGATCCTCACCGGATGATTTCTTTTAATACAGTTAATAAGAATTATGGAAAACATCTGTTTCGGTAACAAAGTGCCATATTCATCAAGTTCACAACTTGTGAACTGTGAGGGCATTTATGAAGATAAAAGCGGCTCTACTGTGCACAAGGCAACATAGGGCGCAGCTTCCCCATTGGCTTCAAGGGCATGATTCTGTCTCTGTCTCTCTAAGCTGAAAACATGAACTCCTGAAGCACTTTGTTTATGACACTCTTTTTACTCTAAATATTTACATATAATTTAAGAAATGTATGTTGAATGATAAAAATGTGTGACTGAAAAATAAATAAAATAAACAAAATAAATATTTATTTATAAATATAAAATAATAAATATATTATATATAATATATAAAAATTTATATAAATAATACATAAATAAAATAAAATAAAAATATATAAAAAGTGAGCTCGATGAGTTAAGTGACAATCCAAGGTTATATAACTAATTAACATCAATCTTGGACTTGAAGCCTCCATCTAATTTGTATTTCACTCTTCCAATTTGCTTCTTTGGAATCTTTCAACACTATTTAAAAAAAAGAAGAATGGTAATATTGTGCCTTCCTTTGCTCCAGAGTAAGAATGTCAGCAAAATGTCTTGCAATCTTTGAACAAGCAAGTGTAAAGTTAACGTATGGAAAGGCAGACATTATCTCAGGTGGCGTATCTCTAAAACCTGTAACAAGTTGCATAATGACATTTCTAAAATTCTCCAATTTGACACTGGAAATGTGCCTTCTGTGTGCATAAATGTAATAATAATTCCATTTGCTGGGTTACACGAGAAATGAGACTTGAATAGCTTGCCTTCTTTGGTCAGATAAATGGATGAGAAGATTCTAGCCAGTCTCTTTTAATTTTGTGTCCACAGGCATATTTGCTCCATTAGTGGATAATAAGACCATCTTTATAATAAAGGCAGCCAGGCTGAAACATGGCTGATTCAGTGTTTTGGAATCCTGAAAACTAATGGAAATATAGCTATGTGACTGACTGCTTGGATCAATGTGGCTATTAGATCAACTGTGTAAGAATGAATTCTTAATAATTGCTGTAGAGAAAAAGGATTGTGCCAACTCATTTGGCTCTTTTGACTTAACTACACGGTAGGCCTGGGAATGGATAAGGCTGGACAGAAACATGAGGAATGAAAGAAAGAGAATTCTCCCCTTGGGAAAGCTGTCAGAGGGAGGAGAGCAGGGGTGGTGTAGGTGGAACCCTGAACCTGGAGGGGCAGGGCACATTCTTGAATCAAAGCCAGTATCAGGTATGGCCATTCCTTCTCAACTAGTCAAACTTGTCTGGATGTGTCTAAGCAATGTCCTTGGTAGGCAAATAGATTTTTCAAACAGTACATGCTTTCTGCCCTCTATATACATTTGCCCCTTATAAAACAATGCTACCTCCTTACTATCAGCACACTGACCTCAAATACATATCCCAAAGTCCAATGTGATGAATGAAAAGGAGCTTATCACACAAGGGGAAATCCTTGTGAGGAGGCACCTCTCCTACCAACCATGAATGTATGTTTTAGTGTAAATGATCAACTTGACTCTCCACTCCTCCCTGTTCTAAGCAGATTGTTAGGTCCATGGAGTGCTACACTCTCAGTCTCCCCAGAAATTTTGCAGGGTATGGAAGATTAGTCTCTTAGCATAGGACTCTGCATTTCAACCTTCCCCAGGGGCAGGGTACCCCAACCTTGCTAGGCATCAGACAATCACCTAGGCAACTTAAAATAAATAGGTGTTTTTCAATTGTTCCCTATATCCAATGAATCACAATTGAAGGTAAGGCGAGTGGGGTGGTTTTCAGCAAGGACTCCAGGGAGCTCTGATCTACAGATCTCTGATCTGAGATAGGAAGCCAGATTCTTAGATTGAATTTGGGGGAGATTTTGTAGGTCATGGACAGAATTTTCCCACTGTATATGCTCAGTTATGCTGAGACACTCCTGGAATCTTTACAAAACCATTGTCATAGTGCCCCCCATGTTAATACGTTAGTATCCTCAGCTTGAATTATAATCTTTTTGGAGGAAGTTCTGGATCCTCTTAAGTCAGAGCCTCTTGAGCAGTTACTACGTGCCAAGACCTTTGGGCAACAAAATGGGTTAAACATGTGTCCTATCTATTGGAAGCTAACACTGAGTCTAGACTGGGGAGAATAAGCCTGTCATACATGAAAAATCGGATGAGAATCTGGAGACTAAAAGAGTAGGAGGTACTGAAGGGATGAGTCTGATAACACCTTGATCCAGGTGATGTTGGTAACTGTCCTCCTAGGAGGCCATGGGGAGCCCTCATCCAGTCCCACGTTACTTCTCTTGTGATTGATGAAACACCCAAGGTTGCTGTGCATCTGGGCTGAATCCAACTGGACCAGTAAGGGGGGACCAAGCAGTAGAGAAGCACCTCCCAGTCTCTAAGGGAAGAACTCAGGAAAGGCTGGATATCCAGGAAGGCGGTAGATCTGTGGGGTAGGTACTCAACAGGACTGTGGATTTAAAGAAGGGAGGGAAATAATGATAATGAAGCTAGAAGATAAGAAGAGATAAGAAGAGCCAGGAATTCTTCCTTCTGCCAGGTACACTGGGAGGCCAGCAGGTGCTTTTTGTCCAGCTGTGCATTCTGAGCCTAATATTCCAGTGCTCTGCTCTCCATCTCTGGATTTGTCCGCCAGAGTTCGGGCTTTCTCACTTACGCATGCTCTCTTGCAAGGCTAGAGTTCCCCTGTTGTGGTTTGGAAGCTACAGGGAATCAGCTGGGGTAGGAAGCTCCACACTGCAAAAAATTTTAAGACCAGCTGAACCAAACAACATCAACAGAGATCACACTGAGAGCGGGAGCAATCAAGGCCTGTGTGTGTATGGGTATGTTGTGAAATGAAGTTATTTACGTTCTAAAAAAAGAGTGCTGGGGGAAAAGATGGATGGTTCTGGTAATAAAGGCAACCATGAAGTCCCTTTTAAATGTCTCAAGAATTCTAAAAATGTACCGTAGGGGGGTATCTCCTCTCTTCTGATAAAGAAGCCAAGTGTGTTTTCCTTTTAAACAACTAGAAAAAAAATACTTATGTCTATCTCAAAACTGGAGCCCGAAGTGGAGTTCTGAAAATAATGAACATCCAAAACCAAAATAGTTTTCTTTAAAAAAAAAGAAAGAAAAAGAAAAGTGTGGCTATAGGTAACAGTGGTGTTACTCACACGATGTGTACAACTGCGGGAACTTTCCATGCAGATTTAATTGCACAAATAAATGACAAAAATCGTTAATTTATATAAACTCATCTGAATAAGGAAATTATCCTGGGTCTAAACAACAAAAAAAAGTATGGTATTTAGTAAAAAGAAGGAGGAAGGTGAGTTTCTGGTTTCTAAAAAGCCAAATATCCAATTTCCTCGACAAGGACAAGGTCATTTTAAACAAAAAGCAAATGGCTCCTGAAGGGTCTGCCAGCCAGCCGGGTACTAAGTGTCAGATGGTTTTTCTGTGACCCACCAGTGTCGGTTCCAGTTATAACTAAGCAGTGTAGTTGTATGCGTGTATAATGCGGTGTAGCCAGAATTGTGAGAGCAGAAACTTCTGAACTCTTCCAGCAAGGGTAGCTAATGCCCGGCATGAGCAAAAGTTTTCAGAGGCCTATGAATACTAATATAGCGGTAGATGTGTATATGACTAGAAAGAGTTGGAAAAAAACAAAACAGAAGCCCCACCACCTAACACTGAAATATTCTGTGTATGGATCCTCCTGAGACTTCAAGCTAACCGCATGACGTAAACAGGGCAGACTCGGCCTTTCCTTGAGGAGAATGGACGCTTTGCAATCCTCACCTGGGATCAAGAGGATGCCAGGTGGGTTTGTGAGCGTCCCGCAGCCAGATGCTCTACCCAACCATCTCTCACCGCTGGAAAGGCCTTTTCTAGCCCTCAGCCTCAGTTTCCCTATTTGCAAAGTTAGGTTTGGAAGACTAATCTAACGGCACTCTAAAGTTTCATGACCTTACTGCTTCTTTGAAATGAGTAGCCTCTGGCTTGTTCCATTGGGGATTAATATGATTAAGGCGGTAATCTAATACCCAGGAGAATTAACCAAAGCAAAAATTTTCCACCACGATTCTATTTCCAGATGAAATTTGCTTTCCAGTGACCAACTCCACCATAATGCTTTCAGACACTGTTTTCATTTCCTGATTTGCTCAGCAGGAATGATTTCTCTTTTGAATGTGTTTAAACAAACTGACTGTAATAACCATACATGTTCCAAGTTTTCTTCACAAAACTTGCATTTTGGCTGCACCAGCAGTTGATAGATAATAACAATGCTTGTTCAGCTGCTCGAATTCCTGTGCCACACGTTTCATATTCGTACTAACATTTGAACTGAGGTACTCATTGAACTAATTTCCCGCATCTTAAAATTGACTGAATATTGTAGCTTTACCACAACATCAAACATTCAAGGTGGTTTGTGAAGAAAGTTACGATCTTAATACTTGTCTGAAGAATTCCTCATGCTACTTTAAGGGCAAAGAATGGGAAATTAAACTGTAATGGGAGATTGGAACAAGATTGTGAAGGTATTCATTCGTATGATTAGTATAGTTCAACAACTTATTTTTCTCTCAAAATTCTGTGGGTCGCCTGCCTGACTGTTCGGCTGATCTCTCCTGGCATCCTTTCTGGGGCTGAACCCATGTGGCAGTTGGGCTTGGGCGGTGGTGGGGCGGGGCTCAGCGGGGGGCTGTTGACAGCACATTGATCTTACCTCATGTAGGCTCCCCATAGAACCACCCTGAGCTTTCTTAACAGTATAGTGGTCTCACGGCAGAGTTCTCAGAGGGAACATCCCCAGAGTGTGAGGAGAGAGTTAGAAAACCTTTTAAACAGAAGCTATAAGACTTGTGTCAACTCTGCCACATTTTATTGGTCAAACCCAGTCACAAAACCAGCCCCGATTCAAGTGGCAAAGCCACGTTACAACAAGCTTGTGCGATGGGACATATGGAGGCAAGCCATTTCTGCAAAACCCTTTATTATACCCGACCTGACTAAATCAATGTGCTAATCACCACAACCCCCATGGCTCAAACTATTATGGCTCCTGCTTCAAGTTTGGGATTTAGTCATCTCCATCAGGTTCAAGTGCAGAAGGGTGAGCTCCCTCATGGGCAGCTGCTCAGACGTGCTTCTCTCCAACTGAAAACTTGTGAACCAAAAGGCAAGTTTCTGCTCCCCATCCCAACACCCAAGGATGACACAAGGACAGGAAAACTGCCACAGACAAATGATTATATGTGGTGCACCATGGGGATCCTAAGGGGAGCAGAGGTGAGCATGAAAAAAGTGGGAAGTTGCTGACCGCCCTCGGGAAGATGGGTTAGGAGCCCTCTCAGTCCTGTGGTGAGAAATAATCATGGAATCACCATAATTTCCTGAACATTTACTATACCAGACACTGTTCTGAGCATTCTCCACACACTTTCTCATTTAATGTTCATCACTAATTTGAGAAGAAAGGAAGCCATCTGGCAGTTGACGAAAAACCCGTGCTCGGACACGGTTAGTGAGCTAAGGTCACCTAATCCCCGTGGCTAATGTGGTTGGAGGTGGGAAGACTGAAGGTAGCTTTGAGCTTTCTAGCTTGGATATTAACTGGGATAGGCAAGTGGAAAAGTTAAATTAATCTTTGGACATGTGGATTTTGAGGTGCCCTCAAGATACCTGCGGGGAAGAACTAAGGGCCAGAAATACACGCTTAGCAGTGACTGGCATTCTTTAGAGATTTCTCCACCTCTTATTTGAACTTATTCAAACCTTCAGTACAAGTCTGAGTTACGGTGTTTCCAGCATAAAACTGCATTTCTTACTTGTCTCTCCTTTTCTTAAATGAGAGGTATGGAGGGGAAAGCAATCTGGGAATGCAGTTTGGGGATAACAGTAGTAAAATCCAACACCCGCTCAATGCAAGCTTGTTAGGGCTAAAAGTGGCTTTTGTGTGGCTGGCATTTCTTATAAATCATGCTGTGAGGCATGGGTAGGTGGGATGGCTCAGGGCTGGTTTTTCTGCCAGTTGTGATAGAATTCTCACCGCAGTTCCCTTGAACTTGCACAAGAAAGCTCTATTTCTAGTGAGAGATGGATTTAGAATATTCATTTCTTTCTCTCCTGGGGAGAATATATTCTTTGCATGCCCCACATTTGAGGAAAATTCGAGCTTTGGTCAATGGAGAGTCTCATTTCCTTGTAGAGGATAGTTCTTGTGTTTTAGTCTACTTCTGGTCTAATTTTAAATCAATTGCAATTGAAAACATATGAATGTATCAATTGCTGAGACATTGCCTAATTATAAATTTAATAAGGGGCGCCTGGGTGGCTCTGTTGGTTAAGTGCCCAATTCTTGATCTCCGCTCAGGTCTTGATCTCAGGGTTGTGAGTTCAAGCTGCACACTGGGCCCCACGCGGAGCCTACTTTAAATGAAAAGATTAATAGGAACAATGGTCTCTGAAGGATTGAAAATCAGAGCCATTGCAATACTTCAGATATTTCTTGATGCTCTCAAGGGGAATTTTACTAGCATTCTAGAGTGCTTCACGTGGGAGTAGACATGAAGAGCAGTTGTGTAATGTTGCAGTTTGATTTAGAATCACCCTTTTAAAAAATGACAAAAATAACTCATGTCACTGTCAGGTCCATATTAATATTTAGCTGGCTACAAGGTTAAATAACCCTTTGGTGTATGGTAGGCAAGAACACAGATGGTCCAGTAACCATAGCAACAACACTTTAGCTTGTTTTCTGCCTGTCAGCCTTTTTCAACATCATATTCCTTTTAAAGCAGAGGCTCTCTCTTACATTCACGCTCACTTCCTCTGACTCTTTCTCCTTCTCTCCCCCTCTCCGCATTCCTTCCTCCTTTCCCCCTCTTTCCTCGCACTCTCCTCTGACCACTCACTCTTGGCAAACTGAAAAAGAACAAAACAGTTTCACAGAACTTCCTCCTGTTTATTCTATCACTAAATTATTCAACCTCAGATACGAGTTTGAATTAAAATGTTTCTATCATAAACTACATTTCTTATTTGTCTCTCTTTTACTTGAATAGGAGATATGGAGGGGAATGCAGGGGCCCCCGGGTGGTTCAGTCCTTAAAGGACTGCCTTCTTCAGCCCAGGTCCTGAGCCCGGTCCCATTCCATCCGGCTCTCTGCGGCTCTCTGGCTCTCTGCTCCTTAGGAAGCCTGCTTCTCCTTCTTCCTCTCTCCCACCTTGTGTTCCCTCTCTCACTGTCTCTCTCTCTGTCAAATAAATAAATAAAATGTTTTTAAAAATCTGCTTAGGGACGCCTGGGTGGCTCAGTTGGTTAAACAGCTGCCTTCGGCTCAGGTCATGATCCCAGCGTCCTGGGATTGAGTCCCACATCGGGCTCCTTGCTCAGCAGGGAGTCTGCTTCTCCCTCTGCCTCTGCCTGCCACTCTGTCTGCCTGTGCTCACTCTCTCTGACAAATAAATAAAATCTTAAAAAAAAAAAAATTAAAAATCTGCTTAAAAAAAGGGAAGGGAATGCAATATATGGCCACAAGTTAGCAAAATAAGGGTGTTTTTAATCCTTGGAGTTTAGGCAAATACATGTTGAGTTTCTACACCTCAAAAATCAAATCTGTAGGATTATTTCAGGGCTCTGAACTTCCCTGAAACATCTATGGGCAGAAATTACATCTCTCTTCTTGTTTTTTAAATGTCACCCCCTCAGGAAGGCTTTTCTGAACTTTGGTTATTTTCCTAGTCCCTATGCACTTCAATTCTGATTTATATTTATTTTCTGGATTAGTTGTTTATTGTCTTTCACAATAGACTCTAAACTCTATAGATCAGAGACCATTTTTGAAATGTTTAACATTGTATTCCCAGTATGTTATATAGGATTTGGTTCCTTGGAAGTATTAAGTAAATCATTTTCAAATGAATGAAGGAATCAATGTTTCCTTTTGGATATTCCTTTTAGATCTGGTTGCAGGACAAATCCAAACCCATTTGTCAAATTTGAAGAGCTGGTATATTTTCTGTTTCCCCCATTAATTTGGCTGCTAGAAAGCTGAGGTTAATGTTCAATCATAGTTTTATTTGCTAATGAGCTAAGCATATTTTCTTTCTTTCTTTTGCATGGCATTTATTTTCTACTATTATAGTTTTATTATTTTAAAGTTTTTTTTATTATGAGTCACCTCAAATACTTCCTTTAAAAAAAAAAAAAGGATTTCATTTATTTGAGAGAGAGAGTACAAACCAGGGGGGAGAGGCAGAGGGAGAAGCAGACTTCCTGCTCGGCAAGGAGCCCCATGCAGGGCTCAATCCCAGGGCCCTGGGACCATGAGCCAAGCCGAAGGCAGATGCTCAGGCAATAGAGACACCCAGGCATCCCCTCAAATACGTCTTGAAAGCAAGAATCATATAATAATAATAGATACAGTAAATGTAATATACTTCATAGTAAAAGGATTTTCCAAGAATCTCCTAGAGAGAATGATGTGCACTATGAATGGTTAACTCTGTTAAATAATGACATGGACAATAACCAATGAAACTTTATATTTTCTTTTTAAGATTTGTTTATTTTAGAGGGGAGAAGAGGCAGAGGGATAGGTAGAGAATTTCAAGCGGACTCTCTGTTGAGCACAGAGCCCAAAGTAGGGCTCAATCTAATGACAGTGAGTCAAAATCAACATTTGAAGGCTTAACCAACTGAGCCACCCAGGTGCTCCTAACTAAGGAAATTTTAAATAGAAAATTAAAAAGGCCTTTTTACTTTTAGTTATGTTATTAGGTATTGGGTGAAAACAAGCAAACATTATATGTGAATCTTGTCATATTTATCAGCAAAATAGCTGAACTTTTAAAAGGTAAAATCCACTTGAATTGCTGAAACATTACTGCATTATTTATATATATTATATTTATATATATTGTATGTATAGACATTAAAAAAATGTGCAGATACATATATGTCCTTGCAGATCCACTTAAAACTCTCCCTCTGGGGCCTATAAGATTCCCTGCTGCCTTTTTCTACAGAAACAAAACCTGTCTAAAAATCACAATGCACAGGTTTTACCACCTTCAGTAAATGGTGTTGCCAGATGACCCTGGTTTGCAGATTCAGGGCATGATATCCTTCAGCTGACACTGAGATTTGTTTACCGATGGTGGAGGGGAGGAGAGGGAACCTGAGGAGGGACTCCTGAGATGCTTTTAAGAATCTGTGGCCAGGGGACGCCTGGGTGGCTCAGTTGGTTAAGCGGCTGCCTTCGGCTCAGGTCATGATCCCAGCGTCCTGGGATCGAGTCCCACATCGGGCTCCTTGCTTGGCGGGGAGCCTGTTTCTCTCTCTGCCTCTGCCTGCCACTCTGTCTGCCTGTGCTTGCTTGCTCTCTTTCCCTCTCTCTCTGACAAATAAATAAATTAAAAAAAAAAAAAAAAAATCTGTGGCCAGAAAAGGAAGCTGTGGTGAGGGAGCAAATCAATGACATCAGTGTCACCTGGGAAGTGAGGATTTATTAATAGAAAGGACAAGTATGGGAAAATGTCACCCTCAGAAAAGAAATGATTAGTGGCAAGAGAAGCTGGCAACCCACTTCAGATGAAAGAAAGAAGTACTTTTGCCCAGCAGTAAGTATCCACCTCTGTGCCTGAGGGGGCAGGAAGGGAAACAAAGAGCATCAGTTTGGTTCTCTCCAAACTGGGGTGGACAGCAGAGGAATGGTTAATGTGGGTAATGCAGGTTTTAAACCAGCCCAGGAATGGAGGTTCCACTGGATTCCTCTGTCCCTGTTCCTGATTCTCTAGGCCAGGGTACAAATGGAGAGGGATTTGCCTTCTGCCTGTTACTTTTCCTCTATTCAGAACCAGAGACGGGATCTGTCACCCCAAAGTCCCATCTCGGACCTTGGAAAACATTTAGTTGCCAAGCCCCCATTTTCTCGACCCTCATATCATTTCTTTCTAAGATTCCACACTCATGTTAGGCTAACAATAAGGTGCATTGCTTTTCAGGAGTTTCAGGGAGTTAAGTAATCGCACCCATATGCCCTGTGGGTTCTGAACCAATTGTAAAAGGAAAACAAACAAACAAACAAATCCTGGTGTGTAGAGAGTATTTGTTTTGTGAGGGTGGTTGTTGTTTTTGGCTATTCCCCCTTCGTAATAGCACCCAAATAACATTTACAGACTATCTTCTCCCCCATTGTGGGTGATTTCAATGGGACCACTGATCGAGAGCCTGCTGGGTCCTGGCCAACTGAATCCATCTCAGAGTTGCGTGTCCGGGTTGTACCAGTCTTTTGTTCTCACAACAGAAGCTGCTATGAATAATATTGCTCAGGTCTCCCGATGTTTGTGTGAAAAGAATGGATTTGCTATGTCATAGGGTGTGTACATGTTATTGCCAAAGCATTTTCCAAAGTGGTCCTTCCAGTTTGCACCCTCATAAGCAGCGAATGGCACTTCTCACTGTTCTCTGGCCATGCTAACACTTGACACTTTCCAAACTTTAAAATTTCCCCACTTGCTTTAAATGGAACAATGGATCACTGTGGTTTTAATTTGGATCTGATACTGAATGAGGTCGAGCACTTTTTAATTTTCTTAACAACTTCATTGACAGGTAATTCACATACCTTTCAATTCACTCACTTAAAGTGTACATTCAAAACTTTTTAGTTCATTTACAGAGTTGTACAACCGTCACCGCAAGCAATTTTAGAACATTTTCATCATGGCCTAAAGAAATTCTGTGTCCACTAACAGCCATTTTCCATTTCCTCCACCCAAATCCATCAATAGAGGCAGTGTTTTGCCTCTATTGATTTACCTACTCTGGACATTTCCCATTAAGTGAAATTATATAGTGTCTGATTCTTTGTGAGTAACTTCCTCCACTTAGCATAAAGATTTTAACTTTCGTCCACATTGTAGTGTGTACCATTATCAGTATTTCATTCATCTTTATTGCCAAATAATGTTAGTCTATTGTAGCCATATACAACATTTTATTTATCCATTCACCCGTTGAATGTTGTATAGAAATACAACATATGAGTCGTTTCCATTTTTGAACATTGTGTACAGATTTTATGTGGATATATATTTGCATTTCTCTTGGCACATACATCCAGGAGTGGAATTGATGTATCATATGGTTAACTTTATGTCTAACCCTTTGAGTAAATGCTAGTGGCTGCAGTTCCATACTAGCTGCACCATTTTGCATTCCCACCAGTAGTGTATGAGGATTCCATTTGCCCCATATCTTCACCAATATATTATCTATCTTTTGATTATAGTCATCCCAGTGGATGCCAAGTGGTATCTCAGTTTGGTGTTGATTGACATTTCCCTGACAACTAGTGATGTTGAACATCTATTTATTTGCTCTCAGACCATTTGTGTATGCATCTTCTTTGGAGAAATGTCTATTCAGACCATTTGCCAATTTTAAAAATCGGTTTAACAGTCTTTTTATTATCGAGTAGTAAGAGGTCATTACATGTTTCATAAATAAGTCCATTATCAGAGAAATAGCAAAAATCTTCAACCAGTTTTAATTGTTATCTTTTCAACAACAACTTTTGTCTTTTCACTTTGTTCATGGTGTCTCTTGAAACACAAAACTTTTCAATTTTAATGATGTTCATTTTATCATTTTTTTCTGTTTCTTTCGCTTTTGGTATCATATCTAAAACCATTGATTGACTAGTTCAAGGTCATAAAGATTTCAATTTCTGTCTGTACTTTCTTTTAGAGTTTAGATTTCACATTTAGATCAATCCATTTTCAGTTAAATTTTGTAAATGGTGGAAGATATGGGTCTAACTTCATTGTTTTGCATTTGGCTATCCACTTGTCCTGGCACCATTTCTTGAAAAGACTTTTCTTTCCCCCGTTTAATTGTCTTGGCATCCTTGTTGAAAATCAGATGACCCTAAATGTGAGCGTTAGAAATAAATTTGATTCTATTCTAATGATCTCTATGTCTTTTCTTATGCCAGTACCACGTTTTCTTGATTACTGCAGCACCATAGTAAATTCTGTATTTGAGAAATATGAGCCTTCCAAGTCTGTTCTTTTTCAAGATTGTTTTGGCTATTCTGGGTTCCCGGGATTTCCAGGTGAATTTTAGGTTCATCTTGTGATTTTTGCAAAGAAGCTAGCTTTGATTTTAATAGGGATTGCATTATTTGTGTAGATCAGTTTGGAGAATATTGCCATCTTTATAGTACTAAGTCATTCGATCTGTGAACACTGAATGTCTTTCCATTTATTTTAGGTCTTCTTTAATTTTCTTTCAACAATATGTTATAATTTTCAGAGTATAAGTTTTGTATTTCTGTTAAGTTATTTTTTTTTTAAATTTTTATTGACATATAATGTATTATTTGCCCCAGGAGTACAGGTCTGTGAATCATCAGGCTTGTACATTTCATAGCACTCACCATAGCACATACCCTCCCCAGTGTCCATAACGCAATCACCCTATCCCTACCCCATCACCCCCCCAGCAACCCTCTCAGTTTGTTTTGTGAGATTGAGTCTCTTAAGATTTATCTCCCTCCTGATCCCATTTTGTTTCAATTTTTCCTTCCCTACTGCCTACAATCCCCCACCCTGCCTCTCAAATTCCTCATATCAGAGAGATCATGTGATAATTGTCTTTCTCTGATTGACTTATTTTGCTCAGCATAATACCCTCTAGTTCCATCCACGTTATTGCTAATGGCAAGATTTCATTTCTTTTGATGGCTGCATAGTATTCCATTGTGTATGTATGTATGTGTGTATATATATATATATATATATCTCACATCGTCTTTATCCATTCATCTGTTGATGGACATCTAGGTTCTTTCCATAGTTTGGCTACTGGGGACATTGCTGCTATAAACATTTGGGTGCATGTGCCCCTTTGGATCACTACATTTGTATCTTTAGGATAAATACCCAGTAGTGCAATTGCTGGGTCGTAGGGTAGCTCTATTTTCAACTTTTTGAGGAACTTCCATGCTGTTTTCCAGAGTGCAGCTTGCATTCCCACCAATAGTGTAGGAGGGTTCCCCTTGCTCTGCATCCTCTCCAACATCTGTCATTTCCTGATTTGTTAATTTTAGCCATTCTGACTGGTATGAGGTGGTATCTCATTGTGGTTTTGATTTGTATTTTCCTGATGCTGAGTGATGTGGAGCACTTTTTCATGTGTCTGTTGGCCATCTGGATGTCTTCTTTGCAGAAATGTCTGTTCATGTCCTCTGCCCATTTCTTGATTGGATTATTTGTTCTTTGGGTGTTGAGTTTCATAAGTTCTTTATAGATTTTGGATACTAGCCATTTATCTGATATGTCATTTGTGAGTATCTTCTCCCATTCTGTCAGTTTTCTTTTGGTTTTGTTGACTGTTTCCTTTGCTGTGCAGAAGCTTTTGATCTTGATAAAGTCCCAATAGTTCATTTTTGCCCTTGCTTCCCTTCCCTTTGGTGATGTTTCTAGGAAGAAGTTGCTGCAGCTGAGATTGAAGAGGTTGCTGCCTGTATTCTCCTCAAGGATTTTGATGCATGCATTCTTTTCTCACATTGAGGTCTTCATCCATTTTGAGTCTATTTTTGTGTGTGGTGTAAGGAAATGGTCCAGTTTCATTCTTCTGCATGTGGCTATCAATTTTCCCAACACTATTTGTTGAAGAGACTGTCTTTTTTCCATTGGACATTCTTTCCTGCTTTGTCGAAGATTAGTTGACCATAGAGTTGAGGGTCTATTTCTGGGCTCTCTATTCTGTTCCATTGATCTATGTGTGCCATTTTTTGGTGCCATTTCTGTACTGTCTTGATGATTACAGCTTTGTAATAGAGCTTGAAGTCTGGAATTGTGATGCCACCAACTTTGGCTTTCTTTTTCAACATTCCTCTGACTTTTTGGGGTCTTTTGTGGTTCCATATAAATTTTAGGATTATTTGTTCTATTTCTTTGAAAAAAATGGATGGTATTTTCATAGGGATTCCATTAAATGTGTAGATTGCTTTAGGTAGCCTAGAAATTTTCACAATATTTGCTCTTCCAATCCATGAGCATGGAACATTTTTCCATTTCTTTGTGTCTTCCTCAATTTATTTCAAGAGTACGTTATTTGGACATTGGGGAGGGTATGTGCTATGGTGAGTGCTGTGAAGTGTGTAAACCTAGTGATTCACAGACCTGTGCCCCTGGGGCTAATAATGCATTATATGTTTATAAAAAATTTTAAAAAATATTTAAAAAAGAGTACTTTATAGTTTTCTGAGTACAGATTCTTTGTCTCTTTGGTTAGGTTTATTTCTAGGTATCTTATGGTTTTGGGAGCAATTGTAAATGGGATCAACTCCTTAATTTCTCTTTCTTCTATCTTGCTGTTGGTGTATAGAAATGCAACCGATTTCTGTGCATTGATTTTATATCCTGACACTTTACTGAATTCCTGTATGAGTTCTAGCGTTTTTGGAGTGTAGTCTTTTGGGTTTTCCACATAAAGTATCATATCATCTGCAAAGAGTGATAGTTTGAATTCTTCTTTGCCATTTTGGATGCCTTTCATTTCTTTTTGTTGTCTGATTGCCAAGGCTAAGACTTCTAGTACTATGTTGAATAGCAGTGGTGATAGTGGACATCCCTGCTATGTTCCTGAGCTTAAGGGAAAAGCTCTCAGTTTTTCCTCCTTGAGAATGATATTCACTGTGGGTTTTTCATAGATGGCTTTGATGGTATTGAGGTGTATACCCTCGATCCCTATACTTTGAAGAGTTTTGATCAAGAATGGATGCTGTATTTGTCAAATGCTTTTTCAGGATCTATTGAGAGAATCATATAGTACTTGTTCTTTTTTTTATCAATGTATTGTATCACATTGGTTGATTTGTGGATGTTGAGCCAAACTTGCAGCCCAGGAATAAATCCCACTTGGTCATGGTGAATAATCCTTTTAATGTACTACCACTAGTATTTTGGTGAGAATTTTTGCATCCATGTTCATCAAGGATGTTGGTTTGTAATTCTCCTTTTTGATAGGGTCTTTGTCTGGCTTTGGAATCAAAGTAATGCTGGCCTCTTAAAATGAGTTTGGAAGGGTGCCTGGGTGGCTTAGTGGGTTAAGCCTCTGCCTTTGGCTCAGGTCATGATCTCAGGGTCCTAGGATTGAATCCTGCATCAGGCTCTCTGCTCAGCAGGAAGCCTGCTTCCCCCCCGACCCGCCACCCCTCTGCCTGCCTCTCTGCCTACTTGTGATCTCTGTCAAATAAATAAATAAAATCTTTTTTAAAAATGAGTTTGGAAGTTTTCCTTCCATTTCTATTTTTTGGAACAGTTTCAGGAGAATTGGTATTAATTATTTTAAATGTTTGGTAGAAATCCCCTAGGAAGCCATCTGGCCTTGGTCTCTTGTTTTGAGAGATTTTTGATGACTGCATCAATCTCCCTACTGGTTATGGGTCTGTTCAGGTTTTCTATTTCTTCCCGGTTCAGTTTTGGTATTTACATGTCTCTAGGAAGGCATCCATTTCTTCCAGATTTTCAAATTTGCTGGTGTATAGTTGCTCATAATATGTTCTTATAATTGTTTGTATTTCTTTGGTGTTGGTTGTGAATTCTCCTCTTTCAGTCACGATTTTATTAATTTGGGTCCTTTTTCCTTTCTTTTGGATAAGTCTGGCCAGGGGCTTATCAATCTTATTAATTCTTTCAAAGAACCAGCTCCTAGTTTCATTGATTTGTTCTACTGTTCTTTTGGTTTCTATTTCATTGATTTCTGCTCTGATCTTTATTAATAATTTCTCTTCTTCTGCTGGGTTTAGGCTTTCTTTGCTGTTCTTTCTCCAGCTCCTTTAGGTGTAGGGCTAGGTTGTGTACTTGAGATCTTTCTTGTTCCTTGAGAAAGTCCTGTATCGCTATATACTTTCCTCTCAGGACTGCCTTTGTTGTGTCCCACAGATTTTTTTTTTATCCATTCTGATACCCTGTGTCTTTTGATTGGGGCATTTAGCCCATTAACATTCAAGGTAACTATTGAGAGATATGAATTTAGTGCCATTGTATTGCCTGTAAGGTGACTGTTACTATATATTGTTTCTGTTCCTTTCTGATCTACTATTTTTAGGCTCTCTCTTTGCTTAGAGGGCCCCTTTCAATATTTCCCATAGAGCTGGTTTGGTGTTTGCAAATTCTTTCCGTTTTTGTTTGTCCTGGAAGCTTTTTATCTCTCCTTCTATTTTCAATGATAGCCTAGCTGGATATAGTATTCTTGGCTGCATGTTTTTCTCGTTCAGTGCTCTGAATATATCATGCCAGTTCTTTCTGGTCTGCCAGGTCTCTGTGGATAAGTCTGCTGCCAATCTAATATTTTTACCATTGTATGTTACACACTTCTTTTCCCGGGCTGCTTTCAGGATTTTCTCTTTGTCGCTAAGACTTGTAAATTTTACTATTAGGTGACGAGGTGTGGACCTATTCTTGTTGATTCTGAGGGGGGTTCTCTGCATCTCCTGGATTTTGATGCTTGTTCCCTTTGCCATATTAGGGAAATTCTCTACAATAATTCTCTCCAATATACCTTCTGCTCC
>PISX010010418.1:0-34967 GCA_004024625.1 Mellivora capensis | reverse complement strand
GTCTTCTGCCTCATTTATCCTAGCAGTAAGAGCCTCCATTTTTGATTGCACCTCACTAATAGCTTTTTTTATTTCAACTTCGTTAGATTTTAGTTCTTTTATTTCTCCAGAAAGGGCTTTTAGATCTCCAGAGAGGGTTTCTCTAATATCTTCCATGCCTTTTTCGAACCTGGCTAGAACCTTGAGAATCGTCATTCTGAACTCTATATCTGACATATTACCAATGTCTGTATTGATTAGGTCCCTAGCCTTTGGTACTGACTCTTGTTCTTTTTTTTTGTGTGTGTGTTAAGTTTTTCCGCCTTGTCATTTTTTCCAGATAAGAGTATATGAAGGAGCAAATAAAGTACTAAAAAGGTGGCAGAGACCCCAGGAAAATACCCTTTAACCAAATCAGAAGAGACCCCAAAATCTGGGGGGGGGGGGGAGAAAGGGGATAAAAAGAAGTTCAGAAAAAATAAAAATAAAAAAAAAGAAAACAAATAAAGAAAAAAATATATATATTAGACTGGTGACTAGAACAGGGTCACCCACTTGTGGGGTATTTTGGTCTCTTAGAAGAAAGTACCTCCTAAAATTTTAAAGAATGAAAAATGTATATAAGAGTAAACACAGTGAAGGGATGGAATATGCCTATAAAGATGAAAAACAAAAAATTTTTTTTAAATTTCTAAAAAAAAGGAGTTGATTAAGTTGGTTGGGAGAATAAAGAAAAAGAAAGTGGAGAGAATTTGCTCAGGCTGGAGACTAGAATAAGCCTGGAGCTAGATTTAGGGTGTCTTTTGATCCACTAGATGAAGTTGTACCCCAAATTTTTTAGAAAAAAAACCCTTATGTGAATACAAAAAGTAAACTTAAATACTATGAAGGATAAAATATGACTATAATAATGAAGGTTTAAAAAAGATTATTATTTTTTTGGAAAAGGTATTGTTAAGATAAACTAGTTAAAAATGCTAAAAAAAAGAAAAGGGTAAAAGTTAAAAAAAATTTAGCAGAAAAAGAGAAAAAGAAAAAAAAAATAAAGAAAAAATTGAATTAACTGCAAGACTAAAGAATCATGGGGAGAAAGCCATGAATTCCGCGCTTTGCTTTCTCCTCCTCTGGAGTTCCGCTGCTCTCCTTGTTAGGTGAACTTGGTCTTGGCTGGATTTCTTTTGATCTTCTGGGGGAGGGGCCTGTTGTAGTGATTCTCACGTGTCTTTGCCTGAGGCAGAGCTGCACCGCCCTTACCAGGGGCCGGGCTAAGTAATCCGCTCGGTTTCGCTTTCGGGAGCTTTTGTTCCCTGAACGCTTTCCGTAGAGTTCTGGAGGACGGGAATGAAAATCGCGGCTGCCCAGTCTCCGGTCCGGAGGAGACGAGATTTCGGGGCCCCACTCCTCAGTGCGCCCTCAGAGAAAAGCCCCAGCCACTCCCGTCTCCCTTGCCTCTGGCGCGCTCTGAGCTCACCCAGCCTGAGACGGTTCAAGGTCACCCCGAGCTGAGAGCTCACTCCTCGGCTCTGTCTCTGTAGCCGGCTTCCCCGCTCTGATACCTGCTAGCTCTGTGACACTCAGACACCCCCGATCCTTCTGTGACCCTGCGGGACCTGGGGCCACGCTGACCCCGCGTGGGCTTCACCCGGTTTAGCCTCTGGAGCGATGTCCCTTAGTGGAGCAGACTTTTGAAAGTCCCGATTTAGTGCTCCATTGCTCCACCACTTTCTGGGAGCCGGCCCCTCCCCCGCCGTCTATCCTCCCGTCACTTTCGATTCACTTCTCCACCAGTCCTACCTTCCAGAAAGTGGCCGATTTTCTGTTTCCAGAATTGCTGTTCTTCCTCTCTTCGATCTCCTGTTGGATTTGTAGGTGTTCGCAATGGTTTGATAAGCTATCTAGCTGATCTCCTGCTACCTGATGTAGTCTCAGCATGCTACTTCTCCGCCATCTTGACTCCTCCTGTCCCACAGATTTTGAACAGTTATGTTTTCATTTTCATTTGTTTTCATGAATTTTTCCAGTTCTTCTTTAATTTCCTGGTTGACCCATTCATTCTATAGTAGGATGTTCTTTACCCTCCATGTACTTGAGTTCTTTCCAACATTCCTCTTGTGATTAAGTTCTAGCTTCAGAGTATTGTGGTCTGAAAATATACAGGGAATGATCCCAGTTTTTTGGTACTGGCTGAGACCTGATTTGTGACCCAGGATGTGATCTATTCTGGAGAATGTTTCATGTGCACTAGAGAAGAATATGTATTCTGTTGCTTTGGGATGGAATGTTCTGAATATATCTGTGATGTCCATCTGGTCCAGTGTGTCATTTAAAGCCTTTCTTTCCTTGTTGATCTTTTGCTTGGATGATCAGTCCATTTCAGTGAGGGGAGTATTAAAGTCTCCTACTATTATTGTACTACTGTCAATGTGTTTCTTTGATTTTGTTATTAATTGGTTTATATAATTGGCTGCTCCCATGTTAGGGACATAGATATTTACGATTGTTAGATCTTCTTTTTGGACAGACCCTTTAAGTATGATATAGTGTCCTTCCTCATCTCTTATTGTAGTCTTTGGCTTAAAATATAATTTGCCTGGTAAAAAGATTGCCACCCCAGCTTTCTTTTGATGTCCATTAGCATGGTAAATCGTTTTCCACCCCCTCACTTTAAATCTGGAGGTGTCTTTGGGTCTAAAATGAGTTTTCTTGTAAACAGCATATCAATGGGTCTTATTTTTTTTTTTAAGATTTTTAAAATTTATTTATTTGTCAGAGAGAGAGAGCGAGAGAGCGAGCACAGGCAGGCAGAGAGGCAGGCAGAGGCAGGGGGAGAAGCAGGCTCCCTGCCGAGCAAGGAGCCTGATGTGGGACTCGATCCCAGGACACTGGGATCATGACCTGAGCCGAAGGCAGCCGCTTAACCGACTGAGCCAGCCAGGCATCCTAATGGGTCTTATTTTTGTAATCCATTTCGATACCTCATGTCTTTTGATTGGGAATTTAGCCCATTTACATTCAGGGTAACTATGGAAAGATATGAATTTAGTACCATTGTATTGTCTGTAAGGTGACTTACTGTATATTGTCTCTGTTCCTTTCTGGTCTATTACTTTTAGGCTCTCTCTTTACTTAGAGGACCCCTTTCAATATTTCCTGTAGGGCAGATTTGGTGTTTGCAAATTCTTTTAATTTTTGTTTGTCCTAGAAGCTTTTTATCTCTCCTTCTATTTTCAATGATAGCCTAGCTGGATATAGTATTCTTGGCTGCATGTTTTTCTCATTCAGTGCTCTGAATATATCATGCCAGTCCTTTCTGGCCTTCCAGGTCTCTGTGGATAAGTCTGCTACAAGTTTAATATTTCTATCATTGTATGTTACAGACTTCTTTTCCCGGGCTGCTTTCAGGATTTTCTCTTTGTCACTAAGACTTGTAAGTTTAACTATTAGATGATGGGGTGTGGACTTATTTGTATTGATTTTGAGGGGGGCTCTCTGTGCCTCCTGGATTTTGATGCTTGTTCCCTTTGCCATATTAGGGAAATTCTCTACTATAATTTGCTCCAGTATACCTTCTGACCTCTTCTCTTTTTCTTTTTCTTCTGGGATTCCAGTTATTCTAATATTGTTTCATCTTCTGGTATCACATATCTCTTGAATTCTCCCCTCATGGTCCAGTAGTTCTTTGTCTCTCTTTTGCTTAGCTTCTTTATTCTCCGTCATTTAGTCTTCTATATCACTAATTCTCTCTTCTGCCTCATTTGTTCTAGCAGTAAGATCCTCTACTCTTGATTTCACCTCATTAATACGTTTTTGATTTTAGCTTGGTTAGATTTTAGTTCTTTTATTTCTCCAGAAAGAGATTTTATTTCTCCCAAAAGTGTTTTTCTAATATCTCCCATGCCTTTTTTCAAGCCCAGCTAGCACCTTGATAATCGTCATTCTGAACTCTATGTTCTGACATATTACCAATGTCTATATTGATTAGGTCTGTAGCCATTGGTACTGCCTCTTGTTCTTTTTTTGTGATGAGTTTTTCCGCTGTGTCATTTTATCCCAGTAAGTATATATGGATGAGAGAATAAAATACAAAAAGGGTGGCAAAGACCCCAGAAAAATATATGTTAACCAAATCAGAAGAGACCAAAAACCGGGGGGAGAAGAAAGGGGAAAAAATAAAAAAAATAAAAAATGACAAAAAAATATATATTAGACTGGTGAATAGAACAGAGCCACCCACTTGGTTTTGGGTGTATTCTAGTCTCTTAGAAGAAACTACCTCCCAAAAATTTAAAGAAAGAAAAGCATATATATATATATGTAAACATGACGAAGGGATGGAATATGACTCTAAAGGTGATAATTTAAAAAGATTCTTAAAAAGGAGCTGATAAGGGATGCCTGGGTGTCTCAGTTGGTTAAGCGTCCTCATTCAGCTCAGGTCATGATCTCAGGGTCCTGGGATTGAGTCCCACATCGGGCTCCTTGCTTACCAGGGAGCCTGCTTCTCCCTCTGCCTGCCGCTCTCCCTGCTTGTGCTCTCTCTCTGACAAATAAGTAAAATATTAAAAAAACAAGAGTTGATAAGATAAATTGGTTGGGAAAAGAAAAAAAGAAAAAAGAAAAGAGAAGAGAATGAGATCAGGCTGGAGACTATAACAAAGCCATGCACTAGATTTAGGGTATAATTTGATCTATTAGCAGGCATTGTTTCCCAAAATTTTAAAGGAAACCAATGTATATGTATATAAAAAATAAGGTTAAATGTAATGAAGGGATAAAATATGAGTATAACAATGAAAATTTTAAAGGATTTTTTAAAAAAAGGTATTGATAAGATAAAGTAGTTAAAAAAACATTAAAAGAGGAAAGAGGAAACATTTCAAAAATAGAATAAGAAAAAAATAAATTTAAAAAATTTAACTTTGCAAGACTAAAGGATTGTGGGAAAAAAGCCACAAATTCTATGTGTTTCTTTCCCCTAGCTCTGGAGTTCCACAGTTCTCATTGATTTGTCAACTTCGTCTTGGCTGGAAGTTCTCTCTGATCTTCTGGAGGAGGGGCCTGTTGCAGTGATTCTCAAATGTCTATGTCCAGGCAGAATTGCACCACCCTTGCCAGGGGCCAAGCTAAGTAATCTGCTCAGGTTCGCTTTTAGGAGCTTTTGTTCCCTGAATGCTTTCTGTAGAGCTTTGGAGAACAGGAATGAAAATAGTGGCCTCCCAATCTCAGGCCCAGAGGAGCTGAGAGCTCAGGGCCCTACTCCTCAATTTGCCCTCAGAGAAAAGCAGTCAATCCCTCCTACCTCCCTGGTCTCCGGCCACACTCCGTGCTCACCCAGCCTGTGACTGAGCATTTCTATCTCTGGCACACAGCCCCATTTGAAGTCTCAAAACCCAGCTGATTCCTGCCACATGCTCCCATGCTGCTCCTCCCAGAGGAGGAAGGGGGGTTCTCTGGATTTGCCACTTGTGAGGTCCCTGCTTGAAGAGCAATGGTCTGACAGTGCCTTGGATCATGGGTTAAGGTAACCCCAAGCTGAGAGCTCACTGTTTGGCTCCATCTCTGGAGCTGGCTTCCCTGCTCCAATACCTGGGAGCTCTACCACCCTCAGACACCCCTGGTCTTTCTGTGACCCCGCGGGTCCTGAGACCACACAGTACCCATGAGGGCCCCACCCCTGCTTAGCCTCTGGAGTAAAGTCTCTCAGTGGAGTAGACTTCTAAAATTTCTGATTTTGTGCTCTGCTGCTCCACAGCTTGCTGGGAGCCAGCCCCTCCCGCCACGGTCTATCTTCCTGTGGCTTTGGATTCACTTCTCCTCTCATCCTACCTTCCAGAAAGTGGTCAGTTTTCTGTTCCTAGAATTGTTGCTCTTCTTCTCTTCTATCTCCTGTTAAGTTTGTAGGTGTTCAGAATGGTTTGATAACTATCTAGCTGAATTCCTGGAACCTAATGATATTTCAGTTTCCTACTCCTCCACCATCTTGTGTTAAGTTATTCTTAAGTATTTTATGCTTTTTGATGCTATTGTAAATGAAATTGTTTTCTTAATTTCACTTATGGTTTGTTCACTGCTACTGTATGGAAACACAATGATTTGTGTATATAGGTATTGTGTCCTGCAACTTAGCTGAACTCATTTATTAGTTTGAATCATTTTTTTTAAGATTTTATTTATTTATTTGACAGACAGAGATCACAGTAGGCAGAGAGGCAGGCAGAGAGAGAGAGGGGAAGCAGGCTCCCCGCTGAGCAGAAAGCCCGACGCAGAGCTCGATCCCAGGACCCTGAGATCATGACCTGAGCTGAAGGCAGAGGCTTAACCCACTGAGCCACCCAGGTGTCCCTGAATCATTTTTTAATAGAATCCTCAGGATTTTCTATATACAAGAAAGACAATGTCATCTGCAAGTAGAGATAATTCTACTTCTTCTTTTCTAATCTCAGTGCCTTTTATTTATTTCTTCTTCTTGCCCAAATGCCCTGGCTAAAACAGCCAGTGCAACATTGAATAGAAATGGCAGGAGTGTCATCTTTTTTTTTTTTTTTTTTAAGATTTATATATTTATTTATTTGACAGAGAGAGAGAGAGAGATCACAGGTAGGCAGAGCAGCAGGCAGAGAGAGAGAGGGAAGCAGGCTCCCCACTGAGCAGAGAGCCTGATGTGGGGTGCGATCACAGGACCCTGAGATCATGACCTGGGCCGAAGTCAGTGGCTTAACCCACTGAGCCACCCAGGTGCCCCAGGAGTGTCATCTTTATCTCATTCCTGATCTTAAGGGGAATGCATGTAGTGTGTTGTCATTAAGTATGTTGAAAGTTGTGAGTTTTTCATAGATACCCTTAATCAGATTGAGGAATTGCCCTTCCATTTCTAGTTTATTGAATGCTTTTATCATGAAGGTTGTTGAATCTTGTTAAGTGCTTTTTCTGCATCTATTGAGATGATCATATGCTTTTTGTTCTTTATCCTACTGTATGATACATTACATTAATTGATTGTGGATGTTAAGTTTGATTATTTTAATATATGTTCACAGGCCATTTGTATTCTTCTGTTAAACACTGTTCATATTGTTTGGCTTTTTCTACTGGATTTCTCATCTTTTTCTCACTGATTTATAATAATTTTTATATAGCCTAAATATCTTTATTAGTTATATACATAACAAATGTTTTCTCTATATTTGTGTTTTTTCATAAAAATCTCTCATTATGAGGTCTTTTCATGAGCACTAATCCTTAACCTCAATGTTACAAAAATTTTAGATCTTTATGGATTGTACTTTTGGAGACCTAAGAAATCTTTCTCTTATAGAGAGTATGTTCTCCTTAATGTCTTGCTATTCACAGTTGGATCTCTATTCCACATGGAATTGACTTTTTTAAGGTGTGAGGTAGGATCAGATGTCTTATTTTCCCATATGAATATCCAATTGTTTTGGACACAGTTAAAACAGCTCTTCAATTCACTCTGATTCACCTTGCCCAGAGTCTTCAGTTGGTCAATCTTGGTGAGCTGCTGATGGCTCTCTGGCTGCTGGAGCTGTTGCCCTGTCTACCACACTGACATTTTTCTCTACCTTCTCCATAGAGAGTGCCAGTGGCAGCACTGCCCCCATCATGTCTGTTGCTGTGGGATCAGGGGATCTGGTACCCAGGCCCAACCCAAATGGACTCATAGAGTCTCTGGCTCCTCCTGACACTGCCCCCCTTTAGATAAAATCCAGTGCCACAAGACTTGAGATCTTGGCATGAGTGTCCTAGAGGTGACCCCAAGGGACCAAGTGATGCAGCCTGGAATTGTGGTGGGGTTAATGTTTTCTAAGACAAACTTCAACCAGTGAGGAATAGAAGTGAAAAAGAGCAGATCAATTCTCCTCTCATCCTTCTTCTGAGAGACTGTTGTGAAGCGTGATGCTTCTGAACAGCCTGTTTTAAGATGTTCAGCATGACTGAGCATTGAGCAACCGGCTTTGTCTCTTTGTGAAGCTCAGAAATGTATTTGTTTCGCCTTCCTTCCTAGCCTCACCATCCTTCACTTTTTCTGCCTTGCGATTAGATCTCCCAGTAAAGAAATAGCCTTTAAGCTTTGCTCCAGATTCTAGTTTCTAAAAAAAACAGACTAAGATAATTATCTTAATTTTTTCTTTACTCACTTATCTGCAATACCTATTATAGCATAAATGAAATTTCCCTAAATGTGTCTGTTTCAAAATCGTGTATTTTGTTCCACTGATCTGTTTGTGTAGCTTTGCCACCCATCTTTAAAAATTATATTATAGTTTATCATATATCCTCAAAACTTATTCATCTTCAGGTGATTTGGGGTCATAATATTTTATAAATTTAATACTTACCTGGATTTAGGTCATCATGAGCAGAAGAGTTTGTGTAAAATTGGGATAACATTTTCTTTAGGTGTTTGATAGAATTTGCCTGGAAACTGTGGGGCTTGGAATTTTTTTCTGGGAAAAATTTTGAATTACTGTTTCAATTTCTTTAATGGTTAGAGATTATTTCTTATATGCTTATACTCGAGTCATTTTTGGTAAGCTATATTTTTCAGGTTCAATAAGCTGTATTTTTCAAGTTTATTAATAAAAAGTTCACAACTTCCTTTTATCTTTCTCTTCAGTATCTACAGAATTTGGTATTGTTTTCTTTTTCCTCCTTAATTTTGCTTACTTTGAATCTTTTCTTTTTTCCTTGATTAAACTTGAAAGAAATTTGTCAATTTCATTACCATTTTCAAAGAACCAAATTTTTACATTCTCACCATTTATTATTTATTATTTATTTTAATAATATCTTATAATTATTTTCTTGATTCTTTTTTTAGTTGAAGTTTTTTAGTTTATTCTGCAATTTATATTTTAAACCTCTTAAGTTTGAGTCTTAGCTCATTAATAGAGCTTTTATTCTTTCTCATTTGCAATCATGTAATGCTATTGATTTCCCTCTAAGAAATATCTTTGCTCCTCCTCACAATTTTGATTATATTCTTATTATTTAAATCCAAATATTTCCTAATTTCCCTTAAAATATTCAGTTAAGCAGTGCTTCTTTATATATGTATATAAATTTTTTTTTTAAATTTTATTTATTTGAGAGAGAGGCAGTGAGAGAGCATGAGCAAGGAGAAGGTCAGAGGGAGAAGCAGACTCCCCGTGGAGCTGGGAGCCTGATGTGGGACTCGATCCCCTGTCTCCGGGATCATGACCTGAGCCGAAGGCAGTCGTTCAACCAACTGAGCCACCCAGGCGTCCCTGTATATAAATTTTTTTATTAAAATCTAATTCAGTTGCATCAGAGATTGTTATTTTATGATATCAAGCCTTTGAAACTCATTAAGGCTAGTTTTATGGCTTAACACATAGACTATTTTCATAACTATACCTCATGTGTTTAAAAAGACCGTACAGCCTTGGGCCAATGAACATATGGAGAACATCGCAACAAACAGTTGCATGTTTATTAGCTCAGGCTTGCAAATTTTGTTCAAATTTCCCATATTCTCATTCATTTTTGCTTGCTTTCTGTGTTATAAGTTTAGAATGTCATATCATCCTGGTAAAGTAAAACTTTTATCTTCATTTAATGAATCTTACTACCTCTAACAGTGATTTTTGCTTTAAAGCATATTTTGTGTGCTGTTGCTATAGTTAGACCATTTTTATTTGGTTAGTGTTTTCCTGCTGTATTCTTTTCCAATTTGACTTTCAACTTTTCTATATCCTTATGTTCTAAATGTGCATTTTATAAACAAAAAAACTAGCTGAATTAAAATCCAGTCTGACAATCTTTGCCTTCTAACTAGAGATGTGAGAACTTTTAAAAATACTTTTGTTTGGGACACCTGGGTGACTCAGTGGTTTAAGTGTCTGCCTTTGGCTCAGGTCATCGTGATCCCAAATCCTGGGATTGAGTCCCACAATGGGCTTCTTGCTCGGCAGGGAACCTGTTGCTCCCTGTCTGCTACTCCCCCTACTTGTGCTCTGTCTCTCTCTGTCTCTCTCTCTCTGACAAATAAATAAATAAAATCTTAAAAAAATACTTTTGTTTGATTATTCATTTTTTTTACTATTTTATTTCATGTTTATTATTTTTCTATTTTTATCTTTTGTTTCCTTTTTCTCTTCTTTTTTCTTCCTTTTTCTTATTCTAATTCCTTCCTAAATATCTATATTTTAAGTTATTACTCTTGCCTTTTAATGTGCATATTTAAAGTCTAAAATAATCTGTATATTTATTATTCTTCCTAATAATTTAAGGATATTAGAATGATTTAGCTGCCCTCACCCACTTATCATATGCTATATGTTTAGTATTTTGGCTTTATTCTGGTTACCTTTCACAAATTAGACATTATTGTTATTATTGACCTACATTTACACTATGTCTTTGTTCACCATTCCTTCTTATCTCTGATACAATCCATTTAGCATCACTTTCTGTCTGGATTGATCTTTTAGCATTTCTTATAATGAGAAACTATTGGTGCTAACTCAGGTTCACAATTGCATAACTAATGTCTTTATTTCACTCTCATTCTTGAAGGAAAATTATTAACCTATACTGATATACTTTAAAAGAGACATACTAATACACCATGTGTGCGGATACAAAGAGTTAGGTCATAAAGATATCAGTTTTCTCCAAATTCAACACAATTCCCAATTTACCAAGTTTTGTGTTGTTTTGTTTTGTTTTATGGACCTTAACCAGATTATCCTAAAATGAAGATTTAATTAGAATGCTTCCAATGAAATGGAAGATTAAAAGGCAAAGAATAGCCAAGTCATTTATGAAGGAAACCTATGAATGGAGCCCCTTCCATGTACAAAGACTTAAGAAGATATAATTTAGATGGGATGGCATTAGCAAAACAACAGAGAAAAAAGAGAACAGTGGAAAGAACTGAGTCCAGAAACAGAGCCAAACACATGTAGTAACCTGATATTTAACATTGGTGGCATTGCAGCTAAGTGGGGAAAGATAAGCCGTTCAGTAAATGCTGCTGTGATAATGGATATCTATCTGCGGAAAATGAAACTGGATTCCTACCTCACACCATACCCAAGAATCTGCATCAAGTAGAGGAAAGACCAAATGTACAAAGCAAAACTTTCAAACTTCTAGAAGAAAATACAGGTGAATACTTTTGTGCTTTCGGGGTTGGGGAAGATTGTTATCAAGAAAAAGAAATTCAAGCCTTTAGGGAAAAGACTATGAAACAATTAGACTGCATTAACATTTTAAATGTCCACGCATCTGAAGACAGTGTTTTAAAAAGTGAGAGAAGACAAGTCTCTATCTAGAGGAGATATTTGCAATACATATTGTCAACCAAGATTTAACAGAGTATGTGTACTATATATATGTAAATGTCTACAAATCAATACAAAAAAATAAGAAAAGCAATGGATATGAACAAGCACTTTACAAAATAAAAACACATGACAAATGCTCAATTTTGTTGGTAATAAAGGAAATGTAAATTAAATTAGTTAAATTAAATATAAGTAAATTGGTAAAAATAGTTTGACAATAGAGAAAAACTGCAAAGAATTTGGAGCAATGGGAACTTTCATTTATTTGTGTAATTGTATGTGGGTATAACATATACTTACATATGTGTGCACATATGTATGTACAATCATCAGGTATACTAATGAAAACTGGAAACAACCTAAACATATGTCAATATAAGATTGGAGAAATAAATTTTAGTATAATCATACAGTAGGAAAAAAATGAATGAATACTAAATGCAATGTGGTATCCCAGATTAGACTCTGGAATAGAAAAAAAAGGATATTAATGGAAAAACCAGTGATACCCAAATAAAGTCTGAATTTAGTTATTTGTAATGTACCAGTGTTAATTTCTTAGTTTGGACAAAAGTACCATAAATCTCTCAAGCACAATGTTGAGAAAATGGCAAGTGGCAGAAGACACATGAAGTATATAACCAACTATATAAATTTAGAAGCATTCAATATAATATTGTTTTATTTAGTGATACAAATATATGTAGTATCATTTTAAGCATACATATGTGAATGATAAACACTAATTCTGAATATTAATTACTTCTTGGAGGTGAAGGACTGGCAAACGATCAGGAAGGTTGACAGGATTTAAATTTTATTTGTAGTGTTTGATTTTGTAAGTTGGGTGATGTGTACATATGCAGATTTGGCTATAAAATTCTCCCTTTAAATTATCTAAAATATTTGATTAAAAGAAAAAGAAGCTAATTTCTGTGTTTCTCTAAAAGGAAGAAAGGAAGGGAAAGAAAGAATGTAGAAAGAAGGGAAGGTAGGAGGGAAGAAAAAAGAAGAAAGGGGAAGGCAGTATTAAATATAAGGTTTTAAAAATACTGCTTTCCAAATGATTTGAAAGTCTTACTGTGAACAGGTTTGAACAACCTCTTGTAGTAAAATTCAAGGATTGGAGTTTGAAGCACATTTAGGACAACAGCCATCTGAATCAGAATCTCAAGGTAGCTGGCATAAAAGTTTAATTCCTAGGCCCAAGATCCCAAGAGATTTGAGTTCAAGTAGGACCAGGAACTTGAAATTTCATCAAACTCTGTTTTTACACCATTTAAAGTATATCTGTATGGGTAAACTGATTTGGTTTATTTCAGCCATACATCGATTTTAAACATTTCCTCTGTGTGTGTGTGTGTGTTTGTATTCTATGTGAGTATGAATATATATATATATATATATATATGAGTTATATGTATGAGTTATATGTTGCCTAAATTAATGAATGGTCTCAGCTCAGAGATAATTTGACCAAGAGATTAGCTGGCTTGTTAGATAACCCATAAACATTTTAACCATTTTTGTGCTGTGACAGTCTGTTTAAGTTGTGGGTCCCTTTCCAGAATAGTGCATTGGAATGAATAAAATAAACTGTGTAAGATCATAAAAGAAATCCCATTATATTGAAATGTAGTTACAAATTATTAAGGTAAATGAATTTGTGGCATATTAGTACCTGTATCTTTATTAAGGCATTGAATAATAAGATATATGTACCACAGATAAAATAACTCATAATTTGTAAGTAGTGGCATTAAAGTCATAAATAATGCTTATAATATTATGGTTTGCTGTCCAAGTTCACAGTTAAAGGAAATGCTAAATTTCAGTGAGATGTTAGTCTACAGATCAGGGTCAAGATTATGATGAGGTGAGTGAACCGATCACATTTAGTGGAGAACTTAACAAGCACCAAATCCCTCAGCTATCAAGATATTTTAAAGCAATATTTTAAAAATTCAAATTAAGGCAAAAAAATCACGATGAACAAAAATACCAAGCTTGTTAAATAAAGAGAGGTCAATTAGAGATGCTCTGAATTCTATCCACAGACCCAAAAGATTCTACCCAAGAAATCCCTCTGCACTTTTTCCACTTTTCTACCACTTTTTGATATTGTTTGGGTAGATCTATCAAAATCTTCCAAATTTCACTTTTGCATCAATAATCTTTACATGTGACAATAGACACCAATTCGTTTTTCTGTTTATCTGCTGCTTAAATTCCTTATAATAAAATTAAGTTTCAAAATCTAAAAAGTCTATCTTGATTCTTTGGCAATGGTGGCAAAGATTAAAAAAAACAATCAGGAAAAGTAATTTTGACATCTTATGGTTCCTGTTTTTAATCTAATAAAGGCAAATCATTTAAGCAATAATTCTGATTATTTCTTATAATGTGAGATTTTCTACTATAAAAATCAGTAAGTCAGTGGTAGTGTCTTTATAAGGAGGGCAAGGAGAAATGGTCAGGAGGGTGTGCTAACAGGTTAAGGACATGTCTCCCTGATCACAACCCCAACAGAGAGAGAACACTGGCTGATGTGCTTTTGGTCTTTATTAGGGAACACGCTCTTTTGAGAGTTATTCTTAAACAGAACACACGTTTCTATATTCAGCTGTTTCCTATGCTAGAAGAACAACAACAGCAACATACACTATAAAATGCTATAATCCTCCCTGGTATTTCTGGAGGGCTTTGGTTTATTTTATTTCCCATTTGCTCATCCATTTGCCGCCACCAGTACTGAGGCTCCACCTAGGGCCCTTTTCTATAATTACATTCACAGTCATTAAAACTAATTTCTCTTATGACGGCAATATGGAAACAGTTATGCAAATAAGAAAGTGCGGTTGAGTCTTTGTTTTATTCTGGGCATGTGTCTAACAAGTACAGATTATATTCGGTCACTCCTAGGAACCTATCGCTGAGACAGCGAACCTTCGCGGGCTACTGGCCAGGCAAGGACGTGGTTAACATCTCCTCTCTGGCCTTGGCGCAGTGCCCTCCAGGAATGCGGCCGCTAATCTTTGTAACGAGTGATCCCAGTCCAAGCGGGAGACCGTGAAGCCGAGAAACAATGAACTCCTTGTGCATCACAGGGCAGGCCAACTAGGAAAGGTGGGAAAGGCTTAAGTCAGACGAAGGCAGAGAAGATCAATGAATCTGGTTTTTGAAGTTACAAAACAACACCTAAAACCGTCTCCCCCACCTTTCGCATTTCCATTAGTTGGGTTTTCAGCATTTTCCTCCTAGTCCAATGGGCGATTTGGTTTTTGATTCCGTCTCTCTCCAGCAGTGAGTAATATAGAGTGATTTGAGCTAACACCCCAGAGTGTTTTGACTCACACCTGCCATCTGTCTGCTTAGTCACTGTGCAACCATCCCTCCCCCAAGTGATGATTTCTATTTGATATAAGAACTGGCAGGCAACAGTGGTTGTGTTAGGAGATCGCTGGATTCCCAGTTTTCTTTATTCTTGTGATGATAGCAGCATAGCGCATTAATGTTTCAGATATTCACTTGGCTTTTTCTGGGAACTACCATATGTTCCTAAGTCGTAAAAATGGAGGGGGACAGGGGATTATTTTTGAAAATGTTATTTTAAAATTGCAGGCATATAGACCATTACCACCCAAGACAGGGCAAAGTAGAAATCTCCCAATTTATTCATATGCAGAGCTAATATAAACACCGCCCTCAATTTCAGCCAAATTACCCCTATTTTCTGCATGTTCCCACTGATAGTATCACTCTGTAGAGTTCAGGTGTAAATTCTCTATGAAGGAATATAGAGCTGTAAAGAAGGAGTTCTGTCCATATACAGTCATTGGAACCATGCTTAGGAAGCAGAAATTATGCTTAAAATGACCATTGTAGGTGCACATCCAGACTACTTGGACAAACAAATCCACATTAGAATCATAACACAACCAGAAGCCCAGTTATTTAGCTGAACACCTGTTACATGGTAACCAAAAATTCATTTTGAATTATTTCCATATATGCAAAGAATATATGATACACATACATAGAGTGTGACTAAGAGAAATTAAATAAATATGCCCACCACTCAGTGTAACAATGAAAAGTGTAACCCTGCCTAGCATCACCATTCTTCTCAACTTACTCCATTCCTTGTTTTCTAGGTAGGAATTGGGGGTTATTATTTCTTTATTTTTCTTCGTAGATTAAAAAATATGTGTCCCTAAATAGCATGTTTGTTCAGTTTTGCATGTGGTTGAATTTTATATGAATGGAACTGCAATCTATGTATTCTTGTCACCTTCTTTTTTTATCAGCATTATGTTTCTTTCATGCAGGTGCATGAAACTGTAGCCCATTTGTCTTCATGGCTGTATATTAAGTATCCCGTTATGTGTATCTACTACGACTTACTTATCCAGTCTCTTGTCATTGGTCCTTTGGGTTGGTTCCAGTTTTTTACTGGTAAAAACAGTGCTGTGATGAATATTTTAATACCTGCACCCTCTTGTACAAACATGAGGGTTTCTTTAGATTAGGGTAGATATCTAGGGTTAATTTGCTGGGTATGAGGCAGAAGCAGCTTCAACTTTACTAGATAGTGTCCAATTGTTCTCAAAGGGAGTTTAACAAATTCACTCTCTCATTAGCAGTTCCTGTTGTCCCTCATCTTCACAAAAATGCTGTTTGCTCAGGCCTTTAATGTTTTTGCCAACATTTTGGGTATAGAAAGGTATTTCAGCCTTTTCTTGATGATGAGTGGAATCAGACATCTTTATATGTTTGTAATGTAATGTATATGTAATCATTGGTTTTTTACATGTTTGTAATGTAATGTATATGTAATCATTGGTTTTTTCCTCTTCCATAAAATGGGCATCTACTTTTTTTGCCCATTTTTCTATTATTTTGAATGTGGTTTTTTGGAGGGTGTTTTTATATAGAGAGAAAGAGAATACTAATACTTTGTTCTAACTAATTTGTGTTGGAAATATATTCTCCTGACTTGGGTATTGTCTTTTCACATTTTTAAAATAGTCTTTTTCAATAAATGGTCATTCTCATTTTAATGGACTTGTTATAGATTCTGCCCCTTTTATGACCTTAAATCCTTTTTGTAACACAAGTTTGCAAAGATAATCTCCTATATTTTCTTCAGAAGTTAAAAATTTAAATATATTTATATCCATCAGGAATTTATTCTTTGGGTGAGATGTGGTCCATGTAGGAAAAGAGTGTCCAGGCATTAATAAGGTGTCCATTCCTCCAACACTACTCTAAAATTGTAGCTCTAACTTCTTTCATGTATGTGAAGATCTGCTTCTGAGGTTCCAATTTTTGTTTTATCGCTATATTTATCTGTTTCTGCACCAGTAACACATTAGTGAAACTTTAAATAATCCTGGAAATCTGGTAGGGCAAATTCTCTCTATCCCCATATGCACATTTTTTTCTCCAATAGTGTATTGATTATTCTTCTTCCTACTTGGCTATTCTTGCTCTTTTACTCTTTTGTATAAATTTTGCCATTAGCTTATCAGATTTCACAAAAACAATTCAATAAACTTTTTGCAGGTTTACTTTCTTTCCTTATAATTTCTCTATAAGATTGGCTGAGTCTGCACAAATTAGTGTTAAACCATTTCAAAGGAATGCTGAGAGACTAAGGAATGTGTTAACTCAGTAGCATCAATCCCAAAACATTTAATTAGCGAGATTTCATTCTGTTTAAAAGACATGGAACATCACAGCCTATAGGAAACCAGCCAAGATCAATGAATAGAGATATATACTCTATTTCAGCTAATTCATTTTTGAATCAGGTCTATCTTGGGAGAATCTAAGCTTTTAATAAAATCAGTGAACAAGTATTTATTCATAAGCAATTATAATGTACCCAGCCCTGTTCTAGATACTATAGAAAACATATAAATGGAGTAAAATGTGATTTAGGTCTTCTAAGCACTTAAAATTTATTGTGGAAACAATAGATAAAAAATAAAATTCCAAACTTTAGTTCTGACTATGAGCTTTAACGGAGTAAGTTCAGAGAAAAGAGAGAACGGTGTGGATTGAAGTAATAGGGATACATTTCATACTAAGTAAGTAGGATTTTTTAAAAATAGGAAAGGAAGAGCAGTTTGGGCACAGAATAGACATCCAGTAAATATTTGTAAAATGAGTGACATCAAGGATTATTTGGCCAAATTGGTACAGAAGGTATATATGGCACTCCAGGGGAAAGTCCATTTGATAGATTAGAGGGCAGAGTGAACAGAGGAGAAACTGAACTACAAGGTAGTGAATTAATCCGGTTTTAAGGCAATGAAGTTCTGAAAAACACATCCTGGCAAAGTGAAGAGAACATAACTTGGCAAATATAGAAAAATTTATCAAATAATCAATGAAATTAGTGACATATTAGGCCACTAAAAAGGAATTATTATGATAATTAGTATCTAATAAGAAAGGGAAGAGTCAAAGATTACCTCAAATTTTCTCACCTAGGATCCATAAGTATGATTAAACTGCTGATTTCCTCTCCCCTCCCCCCCAAATTAAGACGTTAGAAAGATTTTCTAGCAGGTTTGAGGGGGTTGTTAATACTTTTGTTCTGGATATATTGAGTTTGGAATAATAGAAAAATATAAGCAATTGGAAGCATGAGATGAGAATATAGTTGAGATGTCAGCTAAGGTTTTAAAAACTAAAATTATAGGGGCGCCTGGGTGGCTCAGTGGGTTAAAGCCTCTGCTTTCGGCTCAGGTCATGATCCCAGAGTCCTGGGATTGAGCCCCTCATCGGGCTCTCTGCTCCGCGGAGAGCCTGCTTCCTCCTCTCTCTCCCTGCCTGCCTCTCTGCCTGCTTGTGATCTCTGTCTGTCAAATAAATAAATAAAATCTTAAAAACTAAAATTATAGTGGGATCTCTCAACCCAAGACTTTGAATAGGGCTCTGTTTGGATAGGGCACTTCTGAATTACCTAGAGATTGGTAGAGGCTACTGCTCAATACCAGAGGTTTGTTGGATGAATTCAATATGATTCCAAGCCTCAAATATTTGGGAACAGCAAGCAGCTAGATATTATTCCCCAGAGGTCCTTCCTGTCATAGAATCCAAAAATCTGGTAGGCACTGAGATGCTCTTAGGAAGTAACTCATTCAGAGGGAGGAGAGTGTTGAACACAAATTCTGGGATGAAAGGAGAGAGCCCTCAGATTCACTGCTCCTCTACTTTTCTCCTCACCCCAAAACTCACCATGGCCATATCACTCATCTCGCTTAATACTAACTATAGGAATGTTGAGGAAACATGCAAGTTCCAAGAAGCAAGTTGTACCAGGATCTATCTGGAAAGCTAGAGCAGGAAAAATCACCAGCAATGATGAACCCGATGTCATTGCAGAAAGTTAAAGCAGGAAGAAGGCAAATAGATGCTGGCATGTGGGAGTGCAGAAGACTATTTCATGAGAGCAAGATGACCTCTACAGGTTCCATGATCAGTTGGGAGAAATTTAGAAGGGAGAAGGAGAGAGTTTTGGCTTTATCAAATTTGCCTATACCAATGAATCTCACACAATTAGGGACAATATCATACCCCCAGAGTATCTGTACATGGGTGTAGGCATTTTTGCTTATCATGATGATTCTGGGGCCCCACAGGCATTTAGTGTGTTGGGACCAGGGTTGGCAAGCTAATGCAATTCTCAGAACAATCTCACACAAGGAATTACTTTTCTGCCCCAAATGCAAATAAATACTGCCTCTATTGAGAAATCATACATTGTAATGATACTGAATATAATAAGCTATGAGGTTGTATTCTAATTATCTTTGTTCCACAATATTTAAGATACTTGGTAAATGATGAAACATCAAGTACATTTAGCGACCATTTTTTTTTCTAAAGAGTTGCCAATTTCACTTTGCATTTCAGTGTGTTTTATTTTTTTAATTTAATTTAATTTTTTTTCAGTGTTCCAAAATTCATTGTTTATGCACCACACCCAGTTCTCCATGCAATACGTGCCTCCTTAATACCCATCACCAGGCTCACCCAACCCCCAACCCCTCTCCTCTCCAAAACCCTCTTTGTTTCTCAGAGTCCGCAGTCTCTCTCGTGATTTGTCTCCCCCTCCCATTTCCTCCAACTCACTTCTCCTCTCCATCTTCCATTCATTTTTTCAAATAAAACAACATGGCACAAGTGGTAAAAGATGTAATTTGGGAAATCAAGGAAAATGCAAACAAATATTGAATTTTAAAAAACCTAATACGGAATAAAATACAGTGCAGTTTTATATTCTTAAAGTTTCTTCTGCCACACATAATGGTCATTGTAGGAGGCCTGATTATTATTGTATTCATGTTTGAAATAGAGAATTTTCTTTTTTCCAAATCCTAAGAGAATGAAGATTATGAGGAAATTGAGCGAATGAGGGCTTAAAGAAATTTATCATCTGTGTTCTCTAATTCCAGGGAAAATAACATATAAATCGTTCCAAGAATAGAGTTTTCTTCCCTTTGTGGAAGGGAAAAAGAAAGAGCAATTATCTTAACTGAATGTATCCCTCCCTTCCTAAGTGAGTTTCATGTTATATCCTCCTGTTGTTGAAAATCCATTTCTTCCTTGTTCTCCTGCCAAGGAAAAATTCGTTTCATTAATCTAAATGGGAATGTTCCAAATAAAAAGGGAGAGAAAGCTTATCCAGAAAAAGAGGACAACGCTAAGCCAGAAGCAGCAGGAGATCCACCAGGAGAGCGTCACAGGTCACAAATCAAAGAGAGTCCACCTTCAGCCGGGCACACTGCTGGGACACCATCATTTCCTCTCTATTATAATTACAAAAGTGGAAAGCATAGTCTAGCCCTTCATACATAATGTATCATTCTATTGCCCATCTTGAATATTAAAAGGATTCACTTCTCTGAAACTTGGGTATTTTTTGAAAATCGTTATAAATGAAAATAGAGTAGACATTTTATTTTAAGTTAAATAATGTACATTGGAACGTTCTCCTTTTGGAAAAAAAATTGGAAAATAGGGAGGAAGTAAAGGTGTTCTGAGGAAAGTATGAATTTGGGATCCAGATAGCTCGAGATCAGATCCCAGCCTTATTACTTGCTGTGCAACTGAGCAAATTTCTCAGCTTGGAGTATCTCATCAGAAGCCTCAGAGATTCACATTTTCTAATAAAACATCATGGCAAAATTAGTAAAAAAAAAAACCAGAATTTGCAAATTCAAGAAAAGCACAAATTAATACTGGATTTAAAAATCTAAAAAACTCAGGGGCACCTGGCTTGTTCAGTCAGAGGGGTGTGTGACTTGACTTCGGGGTTGTGAGTTCAACCTGACCTTGGGTGTAGAGATTACCTAAAAAAACAAGCTTCAAAAAAAAAAAAAAATCTAAAAATTGAATAAAATATAGTACAGTTTTACATTCAAGGTTTCTCCTTAAGATCATTATCTTCTAAATTCTATTCATAAACTGAACAGTTCCTACTTGACCTCATCTCTCTCTGATATACAGCAACCAGAAACTAGTTGGCACTGCCTAGAAGTCTCTTTAGTCAGATCCAAAGGGTTTGTGAGACGTATTTTCTACTTTCCAAGGTACCACAGGTGACAGTTAGTAAAAATGGTTTCACTGATACCTCTCAAGGGTCACCTTTTTTTCCAGCCTGCCATAGAAGTTTACTTACAGTTGTTCCAACCTTTACTCATCATCTGCTCAACATTTTTCCAGCCTCTGCTAACACTTTTCTTGCTACTATTCCTGTCTTTGCTAACAGCCTTGGTCCACAGCGTTCCCAGCTTCCACTTGCTGCTACTATCGTATATTTCAGAAATTTGCTCCGGCAACACCCCACTTATAGATACAAATTTTTAGATCAGTTAATTTTTGCTTATAACAATCCACCTCACAAAATAGTCCTTCAATAGCATAATTAGTTATTAGCTCACAAGTCATAGATTAGTAATTTTGGCTGGCTATATCTGGATGTTCATGTCTGGATGGTCTCTTCCAGATTCACTCATGAGTCTACATTCACCCAGTGTATCACTGGGATCTGGTTGTTTATGAACGTCCTCACTCACATATATGGTAGGTGAATGGTAGGTCTCCCACATGGAGAGAGCTCGCCTAGGCTTTTTCACATGGTTTCTGACTTCCAAAAGCAGCAAGAGAAAGTAAGTTTCAATGTGTAATCACTTTACAAGTCTCTGTTTGTGTCACATTTGCTATTTTCTCATTGGACAAGCAAGACCCTTTGGCCAAGGCAAAAGTCAGTGGTCAATATGGGACTTCTTTTCAAGGTCATGGGTGCAAGGGAGGAAATTAAAAAAAAAATCTATAACAGGTAGATATAACAGTGATGCCTGAGCTTGGTTTTAAAGGATATATAGGATATTGCATATAGTCAAGTGGGAAAGAAATTAATTGCAAGAAAAGGGAAAAATAGGGGCTCCTGGGTGGCTTAGTGGGTTAAGCTTCTGCCTTCGGCTTGGGTCATGATCTCAGGGTCCTAGGATCCAGCCTCGCATTGGGCTCTCTGCTCAGCAGGGAGCCTGCTCCCCCCACCCTCTCTCTGTCTGCCTGCCTCTCTGCCTCCATGTGAGTTCTCTCTCTGTCAAATAAATAAATAAAATCTTTAAGAAAAAAAAAAAAAGAAGAGGGAAAATTATATTGAAAGCCACGGAGGAACAAACATCATAACCTTTTCTGAAAATATGTGTTTCTACCCTTTCTTCATTTGGCTACTGTTCAACCTTTCATATTTCAAGCTTCAAAAAAAGAACCTAGACAATTTTAATGTAAAATTTGAATTCCCACCCCAAATTTGCTGACCCCCCAATAGAAGAAATCTTAAATCTCATGAAGAGAACAGTAAAAAAAAAACACAATTCATATTGTTGAACCAACTTGCCTATCAAACTTCAAACTGTCACTGTTTTGTAAATATGCTAACATTTCAAGTCAGCTCACTAACAACAATTAAAGAGTCATTAATATTTCTTCCATTCAAAGTCAAGTCAGATTGGGAGTGGTGGTGGGCAGGGTATGAAAACAATAAGCACACCTGTGGAATTCCTTGGAAAAACCAGACAGTTGGCTATGATGGATTTTACAACTATAACTAGGTAGAAGGGATGAGTGAGTAAATTTAGTTTAAGTAAAGTTTATTAGTGATTTAATGATTTAACCAGTTACAATAGTTGACCTTTTGTGTCACATACCCTACTATGTGCTTAAGTGACATTATACAACTCTCCCTATTCTGATGTTTTGAGTTGAAAGAAGCATCTGCATGGAGATGCATTTCACCTTTAGCTGCAGGAGCCAGAATGTTTTGCTGCCAAATCTCTTTTATGCCACTGCCAAAGTGTCTGTTTTTTAACATTTTACCTCTGTGATCTAGATGTTGGAAATTCTTGCTCAGAGCACTTGTAACCCAAATTTATGTCTTGACTCCCTCATGACCTATGTGATATAGTGAGAATTTTCAGATGAATGCCATACATTTGGGAATCAGTGAATTACTAAGCTTATACATCTGGAGTCTTGCAAAATTACTAATTTTTTTTGGCAATGGTATAGAGAAATTAATCTTAGAGTTAAACTGGAGATTGGAAATATGGTTCAACCTTTCATTTTGGCACTGCCCAGAGAACTGAAGGACATTATCCAAAGCTCCACAGCCAGTTAATTGTAGAACTGAGAACTTAACCCAGACTACCCGTCTTGGTCTAGTGCTCTTGGTCTCCACATCATGCTGCCTCTGATCAAAATTAAATTTGTGGCACAAATAAATGACGTTGTATAAATATTTCAAAAAAGTGCTTAACCACTGATGAGACCAAGTGACAGGTGCTTAAGGTAGAACAGTGAACAAAACAGTACCTGCCATTGTGTAGCCTGGTTAAAATAATCACAGAGCTGATGATTATGACATCTTGTAATTGTTTGCTCCCATATTCATTCATTCAACAAATATTTCATAAGCACCTAATATTATGTCATCATTTTTCCAAGCACTGGGAAAGTGTCAGTGGAAAAAAAAAATCCTGTTCCCATGGAACTTATAAGTATTCATTTAAAAATGTATTTCTTTTTATAAATAAATATAAAATATTCTAAGTTAAAATATTAAAATAAATTAAATATAAAATGGAGGGGCACCTGGGTGGCTCAGTGGGTTAAGCCTCTGCCTTCAGCTCAGATCATGATCTCAGGGTCCTGGGATCAAGCCCCACATCGGGCTCTCTGCTCAGTGGGGAGACTGCTTCCCCTTCTCTCTCTGCCTGCCTCTCTGCCTACTTGTGATCTCTCTTTGTGTCAAATAAATAAATAAAATCTTCAAAAAATATATAAAATGGGATATGAAGTAAATAAAATAAATATTATATAACTAAACATGTATATATAAGTAATATGGCATAGAGCAAAGGAAATTTTCTAGTAATCAGAAGATATGAAATATATCTGTATATACGTGTGTGTGTGTATATATATATATATATATATATATTTTTTTTTAAATTAGAAAGAGAGAGCATCAGCATGTGGGGTAGGGGCAGAGGGAGAGGGTGATAGAATCCCAAACTGAGCATGGAACCCGATACAGGGCTCAGTCTCACCATCCGAGATCATGACCTGAGCCGAAATGAAGAGTCCAACGCTTAACTGACTGAGCCACCCAGGCATCCCAGAAGATGTGAATTTTAATTTTGATTTTTGCTTGTAAACAGTGTGACTTTTAGCAAAGTTGCATAACTTTGCTGGGTCCCTGGAAACAAGGGGAACAGACTAATCCCACACTATCTAATATGGTAGCCACATGCCAGACCCTGGAATCCACTAATCCTTTGGGAAGCCTTGGTTCCTTTCAGCAGAGTATGACATTAAAGACCGAGATCTGGGCACTGGGTGTACTTGTGGTTCCTGGAAAGTTCTGTTTCCAGGCTTTTTCACAGGACAGATCTGCTCCTGTTTCTTTTCCTCCCGTCTTCCCCTATATACTTCAGTTATCCCTAACTCTTTCTACATCTTTCAGCCTAGTTACCTTACTTTTGCATCTGCAATACAGTGTTATTCTGCCAATCAACCCTCATTCCTGATTTGCCTTTCTTTTACAGATCCAAATAGATACATGTTGACTTCTTTCTTTTTTTTTTTCTTTCATTCTGTGCCTTGGAAATAGAATCAATCTACTTTTTTGTATGGGTGTAAGTGTATGGTTGGGTTGTGGTTTTATTTTACACTTTAAAAATATTTATTTATTTGAGAAAAAGAGCACAAGCTGTGTAGCTGTGTGGGGGGGGGTGGGGGTTGGGCTGGGGAAGGGAAATAGCAGAGGAAGAGGGGGAAGCAGGCCCTCTGCTGAGCAGGGGAGCCTAAAGCAGGGCTGGATCCTAGAACCCGGGGATCATGACCTGAGCCTAAGGCAGCCGCTTAACTGACTGAGTCACCCAGGCATCCCTCATTTTACACTTCCATTTAATAGTTCTTACATCATTGTAAGTACTGATTGTACTCTTAGAGTACAATATTCTTCCAGCAGCTTCCTTAGTCCTTTTCTCCTGTTACAACTTTCTGGACCAAATCCTTTTATTTCTTTTAATTTGAACTTTGTTCATTTAACCGTTCATTTGTATGTGAGTCGTGACTATGCTTGGTATTCCAGATAATGATATGAAAGAGTTAGACATCCCCTGCAGTAGTAATTCTAATCAAAGTCTATGCCATCAAAATATTGTTTTTACTTGGTGATAGCTACATGGAGATTCATTATATCAATCTATTTTTGCATATGTTTGAACATTTTTACAATAGTGAGTTAAATTAAAATACACACCAAGTGCCAAGAGTGCATCTTACAGGTTCACCTCAGTTTATTATCAGAATCTTTTGCTGAGCAACAACTATCTCACCATCAGTCAGAAGGTCAATTAGGGATATTTCTTATGTTATGGAAAACTCATGTGGAGTTTTCATTTTTTAAAATGAATGTATCACTGTATTTAGTTCATAGATTCTGTGGTTTAAATACCTTCACATAGGGGTACCTGGGTGGCTCGGTGGGTTAAAGCCTCTGCCTTCAGCTCAGGTCATGATCCCAGGGTCCTGGGATCAAGCCCTGCATCGGGCTCTCTGCTCAGCAGGGAGTCTGCTTCCCACTCCCTCTGCCTGCCTCTCTACCTACTTGTGATCTCTGTCAAATAAATAAAGCAAAAACAAAAACAAAAATAAATAAATAAATACCTTCATATAAATTGCTTCCCCTTTCCAAAGGGACTCTATAAATCAGGTTTATTCTATATATTTATGCAACTATGGAAAGATCCGTCCTGATACCAGGATGTAATGCTATCTCTATGTGCGCAAAATCCTAAACCATTGCCCATTTTACTGCGGTCGACACTTTTGTTTATAGATGACCTGTGCCCAAACTGCTGATTTAGAGTCTATCCCTTTCTGGAGCCAAGCTGCCTGCAGGGCCAGCAGCAGCAGGCTCTACACACACCCTCTATCCTATTGTTTGCCTCCCTTGCATGTGTCACTCATTCACGTGAAACTTGTTTGACGCTCATAGCAAGACAATGTGTTGATGTGTTTACATTAGTTTCCTCTCTTAGGAGAGTCTCATTTAAGATACTAATTTGCATCATCAGTGTTTTCTTTCTCGATGATTTCAAGAAACACAAGACCCCAGTTAGATCTGAAAGATCACAAGTCCTAAATCACAGAGGTTCAAAACAATAAACTGTAATATACATAATAGTCTTTCCATTCCAACCTGATTAATTCCAAATTCCCCGCAATCAGGGTAACTTTTCTGGATGCACTTTGGGAAAAGTTTTGCATGCCAAATGAGACACATAGCTGAATAATTGTCTCATTAAATATTAAAATTTACTTAGAAAAAAGACATGCTCTGGACATCTGATATTTGCTGGCTGAAGCAAGGTTGTGTCCTAGCAAGCTTATCTGCTACTAATTACGATGCTCTTTCCTCCAGTGCGCATTTAGTCCAAATGTAAATATTCCAAACATAATTACTCTTGGAAGGCTATTGCATGGTAATGGTTGTGACAATCTGGGAACATTCCCAGTGGAATAGCTCCAGTTTTCTCATTTATCTATTAATAGTTCCACACATTTTTTTTTTTATTTAATGTACAGATGTTCTTTGAAAACCTTGCTGGATGTTTTCTGTTGCTAATAAGAATTTAAATCTTTAATATTTTGATAATGGATAATTCAGTATCTTCTCCTTAGTCACAAATTTAAATTTTTCTTGTCCTGAACCACTAAAATAATCATGACATTAACAGGCAAAAAAATTACAGGTAGGTATTCATTTTAATAAAAATTAAAACATGACCCACAGTTGTAATCTTTATTTCTTCTTCTTTCCCCGATCATCTTATTTATCATCAGTTAGTTTTGAAATGCTCTATAAGGTATTGTAAAAAATATTAATTGCAGATATTCTATATCTGTTGATTAAAACTAAAGAAACTTTCTTTTTTAAAATCAAAGTTTGTTGAAATGTATATATCCTTCTACTTAGACACCCAGGAATCTATAATTATGCATGTGGTTAGGGAAGAAAAAAACCTGACAATCGTTATTTTGTATATTTCTCACATAGGCAGAAATGTATGAATTATTATAAAGTAAACATGCTATTTTCAGTTTTCAAAAGTACTTTATCTCTTTCTAATCATAAAAGTTAAACATGTTCATGATAGACAAATCAGAACATACATTTAAAAAATAAGTAAAAAAGTTATTGTAGTTCCACTACCCAATGACAAAGGTATATTTTTGCACATTTATTATACTTCTGTATGGAAGTGTATTGCTTTAGAAAAAATTATTATATTTCTTCTCATCATTACAAATTTTATAAACATTTTAAATGTTTTCCAAAGTTTAATCATATAACATAATATATGTAATCACATTACTATCTATGGTATGTTCAATTTTCTTTTATAAATGAATTTGTGATAATTATGTATACATTTCAATTTTTGTATTTAGGAATTTCTTTAAGGAAAGTAATTTTAAAAATAAAATTATTGGGTTAGAAAATATAGTCATTTTAAGACTTTTATATATTACTAGCAGAAAGGTTTAAACCAGTTAATACTCCTACCCAGTATGAGTGTGCCTTTTAAATTATTATTATTCAAGTATAATCAGTGTACAGAGTTCTATTAGTGTCAGGTGTAATATGATGATTCAACAAGTCTATATATTTCTCATTGCTCATCAAGATAAGTGTATTCTTAATTCCTTTAGTCTATTTCACCCATTCCCTACCTCCTCCCCTTTAGCAACTACCAGCTTGTTCTATTTGAGTCCATTTTTAAAATTTGTCTCTTTTTTTAATTTGTTCATCTGTTTTGTTTCTTAAATTCCACATATGAGTGAAATCATATGGCATTTGTCTTTCTCTGACTTATTTCACTTAGTGTCATATCCTCTAAGTCCATCTATGTTGTTGCAAATGGCATGAGTTCATTCTTTTTTTAATAGATTCTATGATGTGAAAAAAACATCTTTATCCATTCATCTATGGATGGACACAGGTTGTTTCCGTATCTTGGCTATTGTAAATAAAGTTGCAATAAACATAAGGGTTATTTGTCTTTCTGAATTACTATTTTCATTTTCTTTGGGTAAAAACCCAGTAATAGGATTACTGAATCATATGGTAATTCTATTTTTAATTTTTTGAGGAACCTCCATAGTGTCTATAAGACTTTGCACTCCCACCAACAGGTCACAAGGGCTCCTTTTTCTCCATATCTTTGCCAGCATTTCTTATTTCTTGTGTTTTTGATTTTAGCCATTATGTCATGTATAAAGTAATATCTCATTGTGTTTTTAATTTGCATTTCTTTGATGATTAGTGATATTGAGCATCTTTTTATGTATCTGTTGGCCATCTGTATGTATTCTTTGGAAGAATGTCTCCTTAGGTCCTTTGCCCATTTTTTAATTGGATTTTTTTTTTTTTTTTTGGGTGTTGACTTATACGAGTTCTTTATATACCTTGGATATTAACCTTTTATCAGATACATCATTTGCTAATTTCTTTTCCCATTCAATAGGTTGCCTTGTTGGTTTCTTTGGGATTTCCTTCACTGTGCAAAAGCTTTTTATTCTGGTGTAGCCCCAATAGTTTAACTTTGATTTTGTTTCCCTTGCCAGAGGTGGTATATCTAGAAAAATGTTTCTATGGCCAATGTCAAAAAAATTACTGCTTATGTTTTCTTTTGGAATTTCATGGTTTCTTGTTTAATATTTAGGTCTTTAATCAATTTTGAGTTTATTTTTATGGATGGTATAGATAGTGGTTTAATTTTGTTTGTATGCATGCAGATGTCCAATTCTCCCAACACCATTTATTGAAAAAACTGTCTTTTTCCCATTGTATATTTTTGCCTCCTTTGTCATAGATTAATTGATCATAAAAGCATGGGTTTATTTCTGGACTCTCTATTCTGTTTCATTGATCTATGTTTCTATTTTTGTGCCAGTACCATACTGTTCTAATTACTACAGATTTGTAGTGTACTTTGAAATCTGGGATTGTGATATCTCCAGCTTTGTTCTGAGCATGACCTTTTTGTCATCTTCTTATAAGCATTCAGTATTTTTATTTTTGAAATGTGAAATAAGAAATGAAAATGGAATCTACCTGGATCTAATTTTAAAGGCTTCTAATAATGTTAGACTTTTCCACATTTGTTAACATGTATTAATTTCTCTTTAGGCAATTATCTATTCATATCCTTTGTTTTTTTGTGCTTAGTGGAGACTTTTTTTCCCCTATTTTTAATCTTAAGAAGTTTCCTCTTTGGAGAAATTTGATAAGCATTTACTTTAGTTTTATGCTTGCTTTTTATATTTTGAATTTTAAATTTAATTCTTAAATTCATTGGTATGTATTTAATGAAATGGTATAAAATTCCGATTAGAAATAAAGATGTCAGGCGCCTGGATGGCTCAGTGGGTAAAGCCTCTGCCTTCAGTTCAGGTCATGATTCCAGGGTCCTGGGATCGAGCCCTGCATCGGGCTCTCTGCTCAGCAGGGAGCCTGCTTCCTCCTCTCTCTCTGCCTGCCTCTCTGCCTACTTGTGATGTCTGTCTGTCAAATAAATTAAAAAAAAAAATCTTAAAAAAAAAAAAAAGAAAGAAAGATGTCTAAGCCTATAACTTTTCCCAGAATCATTTCATGAATAATTCTTTGTTTTTTTTTCTTTGACTTGGGACATTTACTTTATCATATATTTTAATTTTGTGTTAGTACTATTTTAATATCTGGACATTTTATATCTCTCCTCATAATTATTATTTTTCATTTTTAAAAACTCATTTTGTGTGTTTTTCATCTAAAAAAATTTAAGGTTATTTTGAATAACAAATTGTTTTGAAATGTCAGTGAGTCTATAATTCAATTTGGGATGATTCAACACCTTTAAATTATTCAGTTTCCTTTTCTAGGGGCATGGTATATTTTTAGTTTTTTTCCTTATGTAGGTCACAAAATGTGACTACTGTGAATGAAATATCTTGTCTTTTACATTATCTAGCCAGATATTGGCAGATATATAATGACAATATCTGTATTAGTTATATTTGTCTGTATAATAATACCTATCTCTTTCATTGTCTGCCTTGTTATTACCAGGTATATAATAATAATATAACAATACCTACATTCATTAGTCTTGGGGTTTACTAAGCAACTCTCTTATTTAACTTTCAAAACAATCTGAGGAAGTGGGCATTATGGTTTCCATTTTATAGGCAAGGAAAGTAAAACAGAGTTGAGTAACCTGCCTCCATTTGCATCTTCTGTATGACAAAGTCAAGTCTCTCTGACCTCTGACTTGATAGTCTGTGCTCTTGACCACACCACTTTATAATATGAAAGCTATTAAATTTTATATTTTTCACTTATATTCTGACTGACTGAATTTCAGGATTTAGAGAAAAGTGTATTTGAATAACAAATTTCAAGCCAGCATTCTTTATTCCCTATTGCAGACTCCTCAATAAATCCTCTATTGAATTTCAAAGAATACTCCAGAAACAAGAACTCTCAAATGACTGTCAGTAGAATGTCAAAAGAAGATTAGAAAGGCTCTATTAATATTTTTGCATATATTATGTCCTAAGCACAAACTTTGCAATTTAAAAATTATGTCTCCCTCCCACCCTGGAATTAAAAGCCTTCTGGAGACTCTTATTTAATTTTTGCATACATTAGAAAACCGTTATGATATAGTATTAATACAACTACTGTAGGTACAACAGGAAAAATAAGAGGGAGAGATAGGTCATTTCCTCTCCAAAGTCCGTTGAGAATTGTATTTATGAGCTGGAGTTTCTCAGCACAGCTCAAGTGACCACCTAACTAAAATGACCATTAAAAATGGATGATAACAAAATACATTATATGTTTATAAAAAAATAAAAATTAAAAATTAAAAAAATTAACAGAAGTTAGCTAATCTGAAGATACATAGACATTAAAAGATTTTTAAAAAGGAAAAAAAATGGATGATAACATATCAAATAATAGCTTGTGAACAACAACTATAGTATTTCCTCAGAATGGAAAAAGACCAGACCATATAATTTTCTCAGAAAACTAGGTATTATCAAAGATACTTAGTGGAAGAAGAAAGAAAAGGACTCTGTCTTACAAGATTAAGTCACCCAGATTCTTTGGTATTCTGATAAATTTATATTGATAGGGTTTTGGAATATAGGTTAGGTTCGGTGGGGTAGAGTCCAGAGCCTACAACCAAGAAAGAATTCTTAAGACATCTTTGGTGCAAAAAAGGTGATTATTCTAAAGCACAGGGTCAGGACCAGTGGGCAGGAAGAGCAGCTGCACCCAGCTTGTGAGGGGTGGTTGATTATATACGCTGGGGTTGGGGAAGGTAAGGAAAAAGGGAGGTTTTGAACTTTCAGGTATTAAAGAAGACCTACAAGATACAAAGGGGTGGTGGAGCTTGCCCTTGTCAAGTTAAGGTTGTTTACCCCTCTAGTAAGGCATTAACATTAAGATAGTTGGAAGCTTCGTGGAGGAATGTTACATTCCTCCTATCACATGTCCTTATCAATAGGCTGCAGGTTTAAAAGAAATTCAATTTTGTTTACATTTCCTTCTGCCTCAGCCTCCCTCAATTTAATGTAGGGGAGGGTGATGGTAGGGCTTCAGGAAACTGAGTTATAGGTCTCTGGAAGTTAGGCTACTGACAAGAAAGTTTCTTCCTTATAAATCACTAGGAAATTTGTAAAGTAAGGGAGACTCAGGTCTTGCAGGATTGTGATTCCCATTAATTAACTATTTGTTTTTCCTTTAGGGCATCCAGGAGTCCATGAGGAATGTTGCTTATATCCCATGGTGGGGGTGGGGGTGGTATCAGCTTCTGCTTTGTCCTCAGGTAGCCTTCAGCTCCCTCATCAGTTTCTGTCCATCATGGCTGCAAACATCACCCTTGTTTTGATGCATCATGTTTGCATGTCCATCCAAATGGTTAAACAAAACAAACAAACAAACAAACAAACCATACACACACACACACACATCAAAACCAAAACACACATTGAATTTTTAGGTTCCTTCTATACACTGGAATCACAGCATGGATTATTTTCATTTAGATGGTGAAATTCTTCTTCATGAAATTTATTTGAACATGTGAGTATCTTATCCAAAACTGAGTTTTTGTTGTGATTTTGAAGGGGTTCATTAGAATTCAGACTTGCAAAGTATTTCCACGTGTAGGAAAACATACAAACACCATTTTCTTTCCTTTATATTTTTGATCAGAGTGATATCAGGACTGGCTGGTATAAATTCAGAGGCCAAGGCTGATAAGAGGCTGAAATGAGAAATTTGTTCCTTGACTTGCTTCAGCTGTGAACTCTGTCCTTTCTTTCTTCATTTGGTTGTGTAGAACATGTAAGTGCTTCTCAAAGGAAAATTCCAACCAATAACTGGAAAGCAGCTTCCATATGAAAAACTCTTTGGGAGTTGGAATCCTCTCCGGTTAGGCAATCCCAATTAAAAGGGTGTGAATCACCAAGACAATGAAGGGGTTGATTCCATACCCCAGGGCATAGCATCCTATGCTTAGAGTAACTGCTATTTGAAATAAATGCTGTGGTCATTATGAGAAGCATCCAATCTATCTTAAATATCAAATAATCAGTATAGCATGTTCAGAAGTTAATTGTGAAATGTGTAAGATACAAAGTCTCTGTTTTGACAGCTGTGAATATTCCTGAAACAACCATGAATTTTCCTAAACCATTACCTTTCAAACTTTACTGTGCAGACAAAGCACCTGGGATGAAGAAGGTGATTTGATGAAGGATGAAGGATGATGTAGGTCTGATTTGGGACCTGAGATCCTGACTGATTCTCAGCAATGCTGACTGTTTGTTCGTGGATCCCACTTTGAGAAGCAAGACCGAGGCCAAAGAAAGATCCCAGCTGACTTTTGGACATCCCACTGGGAAGACAGCCATGGCTTCCTTAATAGTTCAATAGCCTCTAACTGCTCCATTATATAGTAAAGAATTAGGGATGAGGCTTGTAATTCCAAAGAACTTGTACATAGTTTAATCATTACAGCCTGCGATGAAAAAAGCCTACCAGAAGAATCAGTAGAAAAGTGCTTCAAAAAGTAAAAATCTGGGGCACCTGGGTGGCTCAGTCTGTTAAGTGGCTGCTTTGGCCTCAAGTCATGATCCCAGGGTCCTGTGATTGAGTCCGGCATCAGGCTCCCTGCTCAGTGGAGAGCCTGCTTCTCCCTCTCCCTCTGCCTGCTGCTTTGCCTACTTGTGCTCTCTCTCTGTTTCTCTGTCAAATAATTAATTATTTATAATTATATAATATATTATATATATTTACAATTATATAATAATAATTAATTAATTAATTAATCCTTTTTAAAAAAGTGAAAATCCTTCAAATTTTGGAAACATTGCACAAAACTCTCAAATGGCCTTTATCAGTGGTTCTTGAAATGTGGCTATTTCTTTCTTTCTTTCTTTTAAGATTGTATTTATTTGACAGAGAGCGAGCGAGTACAACCAGGGGGAGCAGCAGGCAGAGGAAGAAGCAGGCTTCTCGCTGAGGAGGGAGCCTGATGTGGAGTCCCATCCCAGGACCGTGGGATCATGACCTGAACCGAAGGCAGACGCTTAACCAACTAAGCCATCCAGGCATCCTGGAATGTGGATATTTCTGAAGGAACTCTTTTCATGTAGTAGGCTGGCATTCTACCCTTTTGACGTTGAATTAACACTGCATCCTTGACCACTGACTTTTGTAGCAAATCATTGCTGGATGTTGCATAAAAGAATATGCTCTTCTGAGACATTTGCAGAAAAAATATAAAAAGAAAGGCAGAGAGACAGATGCCATGGTCATGACATTGAAGTACAAGTACCAGAGGTTTGCTGAAGGCACAAGTATTGTGGCTGCATGAAGGCTGCTATGCAGATGTATCTTCCACAGTAACCAGTTTCTCTCTGGTCACACTCTCTATATTTACCACACCGTAAGTGACAAGATCTTCTTGTGGAAGAACTCAACAGCCTGCATGGCCTTGACTCCTTGACCAAGTGAGAACAGTGTAAGGTCATGTCTGATATGAAGGGACATGATCAGCAAGTACATGATCAGGAAGCAACGGCTTCAGGTGGAGTATGTCCTAATGGGAAAGGTCTCACTTGTGATCTCTGCAGTAGTCGGATTTGTATCTGGTTGTAATAAATGGGAGAGGGAAAATGGATACGCATGCTCCTCATCATACACAAAAATCTAGATAAACAGGATCACAGTGGTCCAAAATCCAGGAGTGGCTCCGTAAACTCCATGGCTAGTGTACATTCTAGTGTACATTCAGAATTTATTCCTTTCTGAAAGTGGTGCCAGCTTCTTCTCTTCAATCCCAACTTTCGCTTCTTCCAATTACCAGTGATTGTAAAGTCAAGCCTTCCTTCTTGGCCTCCTTGATTCTCTTTTATTCAGTAAATATTGTTTTAAATTCTTTATTTGTATGTATAATACTTTACAGCAAACCCATGGCCGTGACATTTAATGATTTTTTTCTACTGTAGAAATAATGAAGATAGGAAACTTGGAAAATGTAGAATTGTAGAATCCACCCGCCACCATTGTCCATAATTTTTATCACTCAAAAATAACCACTATTAACATTTTAAAGTAACATTTTATATTTTCTAATTACTACCATTTAAAAATTAGTTTGTTTTTAATTAAAGCAATATCAAAACTTAGAAGCCCTTTAAAATTATACAAATGTGTCTGATACTCACAGCCCCTCCTCCCACTTCTTATGCCAAGTCTCATACCCCAGACAAAATTATTTTCATCAAATAATCATGCCCATTAAATATTTTTTTTTTTAATTTCTTTTCAGTGTAACAGAGTTCATAGTTTTACACCACACCCAGTGCTCCATGCAATGCGTGCCCTCCACAATACCCACCACCTGGCTCCCCCAACCTCCCACCCCCCGCCCCTTCAAAACCCTCAGGTTGTTTTTCAGAGTCCATAGTCTCTCATGGTTCATCTCCCCCCCAATTTCCCTCAAC
>PISX010010417.1:0-70481 GCA_004024625.1 Mellivora capensis | reverse complement strand
AGTTTGAGAAGTTCTTTATAGATCCTGGATATCAACCTTTTGTCTGTACTGTCATTTGCAAATATCTTCTCCCATTCCGTGGGTTGCCTCTTTGTTTTGTTGACTGTCTCCTTTGCTGTGCAGAAGCTTTTGATCTTGATGAAGTCCCAAAAGTTCATTTTTGCTTTTGTTTCCTTTGCCTTTGGTGACATATCTTGACCACTTAAAAAAGGCAACTGGAGCCAAAGGCTCTGCCTGACTGATCTTCTGAACAGAACCAAGAGCCTTCCCTGCTTGAACATCAGAAGCAGTAAGAGTTGACCTGGACCAGACCAAGGCCTTATCTCAGCTGCACGTCAGAGACTGCACATTCACATTTGTTTCTTTAACCTCCTACACACTTCTGTTGTCTTGTGTGTTGTGTGGCTTGTCTTCGGTCCTGCTCTGTGTACTCTGTAAGAACCCAAGTTTAATCCCCTGGTGAAATGTCACTCAGTATGGAATCCTGAACCTGCTTTATAATGATGATTTAATTTTGCCTTATGATTGACTAAAGCTGACATTGTGGAAAGACACAACTTGTGTGTGCCTTCACATCATTCTCATGACACAAACAAACAAAAGGACAAATAGACATGTTTCTATATTTCATTAAGTGTATATTTTAAAGACTTATTTATTTAAGAGAGAGCAGGGGGACGGGCAGCGGGAGAGGGAGACAAGGAAACTGCCTGCTGAGTGGGGAGTCTGACACAGGTCCCATCCCAGGACCCTGCTATCATGACCTAAGCTGAAATCAAGAGTTGTGACGTGGGGTGCCTGGGTGACTCAGTGGGTTAAGTCTCTGCCTTCAGCTCAGGTCACGATCTCAAGGTCCTGGGACTGAGCCCTGCATTGGGCTCTCTGCTCAGCAGGGAGCTTTCTTCCCCCTCTCTCTCTGCCTGCCTCTCTGCCTACTTGTGATCTCTCTCTCTGTGTCAAATAAATAAATAAAATATTAAAAAAAAAAAAAAGAAAGAGTTGTGATGCTTAACTGACTGAGCCACCCAGGTGCCCCCCATTAACATTAAGTACTAAAAGATGTCAGTTGTATCCAAAGTAACTCATTTTTAATAAATTTCAATAAATAAATATGGATTTTTATTATGTGATTTTTTTAAAAGTAGTATTTTTAAACGAGGTTTTTTAGAAAGTTCAGTTACAAAATGATGGGAATATCATATTACTCTTTATTGGTAAAGATGCAGAAAATATGGAACTCTCTTATACAAATGTTCCTCACTTTTTGGAACTCAATTTGATAACTGATATCAATAGGTTCAAAATCATGCCTGTCATTTCTTCCAGGCATTATAGTTCTAAAAACTTATTCTAAGAAAAATAATCATAGTTGCTCATAAAGATTAAATACAAGATTTATCTTCACAGCAATAATGATTAAAAAAATTGGAAAAAAAGTTCCTATGGGAGATTGGACAACCTAAAATTCATCCATATAATGGAACACTAGGCATTGTTAAGAGTGTATTAGAATCTAGAGGAATATGAGGAAAATATCAAATAAAAGGTAAATAAAAGTTGCAAGACAATATTTATAGTATGATTTATCAATGTGATTTCTGTGTGTGTGTGCATATATCGACAGAAGATAAAGGGGGGGAAGTTCGGGAGACAGAGATCAAATGGCAATAATATTATCAGTGCCAATTATAGGTTGCAAAAAGCCCTCCATTGTAGAAAATGACATGTATCACCTAGAGATGCTTTCCACTGCAGGTAACAGTTGTTTAAACAGAATAAATGTGACTTAAAGAAATGTTTGTTTTAAGAAAAAAATATGAATGTTGGCAGTTGTTTCTGGCATTGATTTAGCGACTGGGCATTGCTGTGAGGGCCCCTGATTCTTTCCATGTTTCTCCTGTGCAATGTTTGGATTGTTACTTCTTATCCTTGTGCTTATCTCATCACAGTAACAAGATGGCTACAACAGAGTCAACTGTTAATCTGAATTTAAGGCCAGAGAGAAAGATTGAAGAACAATACCAGTCATGTCTGGTATCCCAAAAGAGCAGGGCAAAAGCTTTCCCAGACGTATTCTCTTAGAATAATTGACTTGATGTCTCATTGACCAGAAATGGATCATGTGGTCACTTCTAGATTCAAAGCAATGTGATAAAGGGGGGAACTTGAGTACCACAAATGATTTAGTTCAGTTGTTCTTCAACGTGGCTGCACACTTCTATCAATGGTTGTCAACTAATATTTTAAAGTATGAAAGGTATGTGTTGGTCTTGTGGCTAGGTAAGAAATGGAAAACAGTCATTGATAAAATAAAAAATTCTTTTAGTGATTCCAGATGAAAAAAAAAGTACTTTTTTCTCACATTATCCTATCCTTTTCCTATTAGCTGCTAGCAAGGCATTTAATTGCATAATCAAGCTACTTTCTTCATAAAAAATAATGAAGGGGAACACTCATTTTAATTATCGTCATGCTGATTTAGAAAAATGAAATAAGATTTTTTATAGGAGAAAACTGTGAAAAAATTTGAAATGAATTAAAATGATTATTATTTTTCTTCTAAGGAAAATTCAGTGCTGTCTAGGAATATTCTCCCAGGTTATCTGATTCTACAGACCTCTATGCCTTTCATTATTTTTTTTATTTAAATTCAAGTTAGTAAACATACAGTGCAGTGTTGGTTTCGGGAGTAAAATTTAGTGATTCATCACTTACATGTAAATACCCAGTGCTCATCCCAACAAGTGTACTCCTTAATACTATCACCCATTTAGTGTATCCTCCCTCCCATCTCCCCTCCAGCAACCCTCAGTTTGTTCTCTGTAGTTGAGTCTTTCGATGGTTTGACCCCTCTCTGTTTTTATCTTATTTTATTTTTCCTTCCCTTCCCATTCATCTGTTGTGTTTCTTAAATTCCACATATGAGTGAAATCATATGATATTTCTCTTTCTCTGACTGACTTATTTTGCTTAGCATAATACACTCTAGTTCCATCCACATTATTGCAAATAGCAAGACTTCATTCTTTTTGATGTCTGAAAAATATTCCAGTGTATACACACACACACACACACACACACACAGGAATATATATATATATATAATATATACTTATGTATATAATATTATTATTATGTATATAAGTATATATTATATATATATTATGTATATAATAAGTATATATTTTATATATATATATATATATATATATATATATATATATATAAACATCTTCTTTAGTCATTTACCTGTCAATGGACATTTGGGCTCTTTTTGGCTGTTGTTGATAGTGCTGCTATAAACATTGGGGTGTGCAATTGTGCAATTGCTGGGTCATAGTGTAGTTCTAGTTTTATCTTTTTGAGGAACCTCCATAGTGTTTTCCACAGTGGCTGGACCATCTTACCTTCCCACCAACAGTAAAAAAGTGTTCCCTGTTCTCCACATCCTCACCAATATCTGTTGTTTCCTGTGTTGTAAATTTAAGTCATTCTGACAAGTGTGAGGTAGTGTTTCATTGAGGTTTTTTGTTTGTTTGTTTGTTTGTTTGTTTGTTTTTTAGAGAGGGAGAAAGAGAGAGAGGCAGGGAGGGACAGAAGGAGAGGGAGAGAGAGAATCTTAACCAGAGTCCACACTGAGCACCAAGACCAAAGACTGATATGGGGCCTGATCTCATGACCCTGAGATCATGACCTGAGCTGAAATCAAGAGTCAGATGTTTAACCAACTCAGCCACCCAAACCCCCCTCATTGCGATTTTGATTTGTATTTCCCTGATGATGAGGGATGTTGAGCATTTTTTTTATGTGTCTGTGAGCCATTTGGATGCCCTCTTTGGGAAATGTCTGGTCATGTCTTCTGCCCATTTCTTAACTGGATTATTTATTTTTGGGGTGTTGATTTTGGTGAGTTCTTTATAGATTCTGGATACTAGCTTTTTATCTGAAATGTCATTTACAAATATATCTCCCATTCTGTAGCTTGCCTTTTAGTTTTGTTGATTATTTCCTTTGCTATGCAATAGCTTTTTTTAACTTTTGTTTTATTTTATTTTATTTTATTTTTTATGTTGAGTTAGAAACTTTTTATCTCAATGAGGTCCCGATAATTTATTTTTGCTTTTGTTTCCCTTGCCTCTGGAGATGTGTCTAGTTAGAAGTTGCTATGGTGAAGGTCAAAGAGGTTGCTGCCTTTGTTCTCCTCCAGGATTCTGATGGTTTCCTATCTCACATTTAGGTCTTTCATCCATTTTGAATTTATTTTTGTGCATGGTGTAAGAAAGTGATCCAGTTTCCTTCTTCTGCATGTGGCTGTCCAGTTTTCCCAAAACTGTTTGTTAAAGAGCCTATTTTTTTCCATTGGATATTCTTTCCTGTTTTGTTGATTATATAGTTGTGGGTTCATTTCTGGGTTCTCTATTGTGTTCTATCAATTTGTGTGTCTGTTTTTGTGCCAGTACCATGTTGTCTTGAAGATTATAGCTTTGTAAAGCAGCCTGAAGTCTGAGATTGTGATGTCTCCCACTTTGCTTTGCTTTTTTAGCATTCCTTTGGCTATTCGGGTGGGGTCTTTTCTGATTCCATACAAATCTTAGAATTGTTTGTTCTAGTTCTGTGAAAAATGCTGGTGTTATTTTGATAGGGTAATATCAAATATTAATATCTGATAGGGTACTATTTGATAGGGTAATTGCTTTGGGTAATACAGACATTTTAACAAGATTTCTTCTTCCAGTCCATGAAAATGGAATGTTTTCCCATTTTGGAGGGTCTTTAATTTTGGAGGGTCTTTAATTTCTTTCATGAGTGTTTAGTTTTAAGCATATAGATCTTTTACCTCTTTGGTTAGGTTTATTCCTAGGTATCTTATGGTTTTTGGTGCAATTTTGAATGGAATCAATTCCTTTATTTCTTTTTCTGCTGCTTTATTATTGGTGTATAGAAATGTAAGAGATTTCTGTACATTGATTTTATATCCAGTGACTTTGCTGAATTCATACATCAGTTCTAGAAAATTTTGGTGTAGTTTGTCAGGTTTTCTACATAGAATATCATGTCATCTACAAAGAGTGAAATTTTGACTTCTTCCTTGCCTGCTTGTCTGTCTTTTGTTTCTTTTTGTTGTCTGATTGCTCAGGCTAGGACTTTCAGTACTATGTTGAACAACAGTGATGAGAGTGGTCATCCCTGTTATGTTCCTGACCTTAGAGGAAAAGCTCCCAGTTTTTTCCCTTTGAGGATGATATTAGCTGTGGGTCTTTCATATATGGCCTTTAAGATGTTGAGGTGTGTTCCTTCTATCCCTACTTTCTTGAGGGTTTTTATCAAGAAAGGATGCTGTATTTTGTTAAATGCTTTTTCTGCATCTATTGAGAGTATCCTATGGTTATTGTAGTTTTATTAATCTGGTGTTTCACGTTGATTAATTGGGGATATTGATCCACCCCTGCAACCCAGGAATAAATCCCACTTGATGGTGAATAATCCTTTTAATGTACTGTTGGATTCAATTAAATAGTATCTTGTTGAAAATATATGTATCCATTTTCATCAAGAATATTTGTCTGTAATTCTCCTTTTTAGTTAAAGGGGTCTTTGTCTGGTTTTAAAACCAAGGTAATGCTGGCCTCGTAGACTGAATTCAAAAGTCTTCCTTCCATTTCCACTTTTTGGAACAGCTGCAGAAAAATAGATATTAATTCTTTAAGTGTTTGGTAGAATTCCCTGGGGAAACCATCTGGCCCTGGACTCTTATTTGTTGGAAGATTTTTGACTACTGATTGGATTTCTTTGCTGATTATCAATCTGTTCAAATTTTCTACTTCTTCCTGTTTCAGTTTTGGTGATTTATATGTTTCCAGGAGTTTATCCATTTCTTCCAGCTTGCCCAATTTTTTGGCATATAATTGCTCATAATATTCTTCTATAATTGTTTGTTTTTCTGCCTGTTGGTTGTGATCTCTCCTCCTTCATTCATGATTTTATTTATTTGGGTCCTTTCTCTTTTTGATAAGTCTTGCCAGGGGTTTATTGATCTAATTAATTCTTTCAAAGAACCAGCTCCTGATTTCATCAATCTGTTTTACTGTTTTTGTTTATTTTTTCCATATTACTATTTTCTACTCTGATCTTTATTATTTCTCTTCTCTGAGCTTTATTTGCTGTTCTTTTTCTAGCTCCTTTAGGTGTAAGGTTAGATTGTGTATTTGAGACTTTTCTTGCTACTTGAGGAAGGCCTGTATTGCTATATACTTCAGTCTTATAACCACTTTTGCTGTGTCTCAAAGGTTTTGGAATGTTGTGTTTTCATTTTCATTTGTTTTATGTATTTTTTTAGATTTCTTCTTGAATATTCTGGTTAACCCATTCATTCTTTAGTAGGATGTTCTTTAACCTCCATGCATCTGTGGCCTCTCCAAATTTTTTCTTGTGGTTGACTTCAAGTTTCATAGTATTGTGGTCTGAAAATATGCATGGTATGATTTCAGTTTTTGTACCGGTTGAGGCCTGATTTGTGACCCAGTATGTGATCTGCTCTGGAGAATGTTCCATGTACAGTTGAAAGAATGTGTATTCTGCTGCTTTCGGATGAAATGTTCTGAATAAATATGTTGAGTCCCTCTGGTCCAGTGTGTCATTCAAAGCCCTTGCTTCCTTGCTGTTCTTCTGCTTAGATGATCTGCCCATTGCTGTAAGCGGGGTGTTAAAGTCCCTTACTTTTTTGTATTATTATCAATTAGTTTCTTTTTATTTGTCATTAATTGATTTAGTTATTAAAGTGTTCCCAAGTTGGGGGCATCAATATTTATAATTCATAGATTTTGTTGGATAAACTCCTTTATTATGATATAGTGCCCCTCTTCATCTCTTATTACCATCTTTGGTTTAAAATCTAGTTTGTCTGATATAAGTATGGCCATTCCAGCTTTCTTTTGATGTCTATTAACATGACAGATGGTTCTCCACCCCTCACTTTTGTTTTGGAAGTGTCTGTGGGTCTAAAATGAGTCTTTTGTAAGCAGCATATCAATAGGTCTTGGTTTTTAAAATCCATTCTGCTTACGTCTTTTGATTGGAGCATTGAGTCCATTTACATTCAGAGTAATTACTGATAGATATGAATTTAGTGCCATTATATTACCTTTAATGTCACTGGTCCTGTAGATTTTCTCTGTTCCTTTCTAGTCTTTGTTGCTTCTGGTCTCTCTTTCCCATTCAAAGGGTCCCCTTTAATATTTCGTGTATAGCTGGTTTAGTGTTCATGACCTCCTTTAATTTTTGCTTGTCTTGGAAACTCATTATCTCTCCTTCTATTCTGGATAAAGTATTCTTGGCTACATATTTTCCCCACTTAGCACACTGAATATATCATGCCACTCTTTTCTGGAATGTCAAGTTTCTGGGGACCCATCTGCTGTTAACCTTATGTGTCTGCCCTTGTATGTTAAGGACATTTTGTACTGAGCTACTTACAGAATTCTCTTTTCATCTTTGTATTTTGCAAGTTTCTCTATGATATGTCTTGGTGTCGACCTGTTTTTGTAGATTTTGAGATAAGTTCTCTATGCCTCTTGAACTTGAATGCCTCTTTCCTTCCCCAGATTAGGGAAGTTCTCAGCTATAATTTGTTCAAGTAAACATTTGGCCCCATTTTTCTACTCTGCTTCTTCTGAGACCCCTATAATATGGATATTATTGCACTTTGTAGAATAACTGAGTTTCCTAAGTCTATATTCATGAACTAATAATTGTCTTTCCCTCTTCAGCTTCATTATATTCCATAATTTTATCTTTTCTATACACATATTTGATCCTCTGCTTTTTCCATCCTCATTGTGATTATATCCAGTCAGTTTTGGATATCAGTTATAGCATTTTTTATTTTGACCTGACAAGTATTTAGGTCTTTAATCTTTGCAGAAAGGGTTTTTCTGGTATCTTCTATGTTTTTTTCAAGCCCAGCTAGTATTCTTATGGCTGTTGTTCTAAAATTTTGATCAGATATATTGCTTATGTCTGATTTGAGCAAATCCCGGGCTGTGAATTCTTCTTGATCTTTCTTTATGGGAGAATTCCTCCATCTTATCATCATGTCTAGGTTTCTGTCTTTATCATATTATGAAAATTTGTTATGTTTCCTGCTTCTGAGACTAATACTGCATTAAGAAGGAGTCATACACAGTCCAGGGACTGACACTTCAGAAAGTGTTTCTGGTGTATGCTCTATACACTCTGCTGTTGTGTTTTGGCTGCTCTTTCCCATAAGATAGTCCTACAGAATTCCTCTTGCTTGCAGTGAGGAGTGTTTGGACTTCTAACTAGGTGTGCTTTCATTTGTTTGTTAAGATAAGCCTGAGTAAAAGGAAAGAAGAAAGGAAGGACAGAAGGAAGGAAGGAAGGAGAAAACAAAGAAAGAAGGAGTGAGCCTGATCCAAGAAAAGAGAAAAGGAAAAGGAACAAAAAAGAAAACAAACAGATAAAAAACTATAAGCCTGATTCCAAAGAAAAAGAAAGAAAGAAGAAAAAAAGAAACCCGATCCAAAAACAACAACAACATCATCAAAAAACAAGAAGAGGAAACAAACCAACAAATCAACAAAAAACTATAAGCCTGATTACAAAAGAAAAAAGAAAAAGAAAATGAAAAAGAAAAGAAGGAAAACCCGGTCCTATTTCCAGCAAAACTGAAGCTGACATTTTGGAGCCGTCTATGATCAATAGACTTGGTACATGCAGGGGACTGTGTTGGTCTTCTGAGGGAGAGGACCTCTGTGCTGGCTCACAGTCATACCTGCTGTTGTAAAGATGCCCCTCTTGGGCATAGGGGGGCAGGATTTTGTGTGACTCCAGCCTCCCCTGGAGGTACTGTGTTTCTCTCTGAAGTTCAACCATGCTAGTGTGTGGGCAGTGGGGAGGGGGGGGGGGCGATGTCATCACCCTGCCCTCTAATTCCCAAGGAGGAGAACTTGAGGCCCTCACAGAAAAGTGAACAGTCTGCCCTCCTATGTCCTAGACTTTTATCAGATCCCTGCCCTTAGCCTGTCCATGCCGAGGCTGTTGGCATGCCCAGTGCCACAGTTCTCCTGTATTTTATCTCTGGCTGGTAGCTTAAGTTCAAAACTCATTCTTAAAGGACTAGGCAAGGTGCAGGCCCATTCCCCTCCCCCAGAGGAGGACCTCACAGTGCTGTGCCTGACACTGTCTTGTCCCAGAAAAGCAGCTGCATGCCTGTGTAGGTGCCTGGAGTCTATAATGAAGGACAGTGAAAAGCTGCAACCAGGTTATCTGCCCTCTGCACCCTCCTCTGTGTTCTTCTATTGAACTGTTGCTCCATTGTACCTGATGAGTCTTTTGTCCTTGGAGAGTCAAAATGCCCTCTTCCAAATATACTCTTGGAAGGGGAATGTTCTCTGCCTGTGTGATCCAGGAAATCCCCTGCTCTTGTGGGAATCCTATGCACTGCTCTCTTTCCCATTCTCTCCCTCTCTCCTTCTCTCCTTGACTTTTCTATGAGAAAAGGGCTCCTTCTTCTTCACAATAATGAGGTTTTCCTCTTCCACTGTTCATGTCTCTGAATGTCATATCTGTCATGTTCTCTCCCTCCAATTGTGCAGATTATTTTCTTAATATTCAGGTCAATTTCCTAGTTGTTCAAAATGATTTGACGTTGATCTAGCTGTGTTTGAGGGATGAAGGAAGCTCAGGGTCCCCCTACTACTCTACCATCTTAACTCCTGCCTTTCATTACTTTTGAGCTATTTCACAATTTTTTAAGTTGTAAATAACTGATATGAATGCAAATAATTCTTGTCTATAAACATAGAAATAAATTACATGTGGTGGAATTACAATTAACACCTCTCCTTCTCCTGCTATGTAATCTATCAGATTCCCATGTATTTGTAAGTTCTTTTTAACCTTCCTTATCTGCCAGTATATGTATGGTATTTTGAACTCTTCTTTGAACCAATCATAACAATTTATTGGTTCATTCCTTTGCTAATGAGTTAAACCATCTTTGATGTGTTGATTGGAGTTATATGAGAACTGTGATGAACTTTAAAGTATTGTTTACCACTTAAAAGATGCTGAGGTTAATAGGTAAAATAAAATTTTGACTTGGCCTTGTGTCTGATTTGGTCTCACCCAGAATCTGCTCTACTAGTATAAATAAAATCAGTAGTTAGTGTAGGAGATGTTTCACTGAAGCATCTGAGATTTAAATCAACAAACTTGCAGAGAAAAATAGCTGCAGAAAAATATTATCAAATTTATCAAAAGCTAATTTATATACTGTGTTTTAGAGTCCTGAATCCAGAAGAACATCATTCTCTTTCTTTCACTGCCCCCCCCCCACTCTGTCTAGGTTAACAACAGCAGCATGATAATAATGTAATACTTAAGAATTCTCAAGTGACCCAAATTTTGGCATATATGTTTTAAGAATTGGCATTAGTTGTTGTTTTTTAAACACTTTTTAATTTAAACTCAATTAATTAACATATAATGTGTTATTGGTTTCAGAGGTACAGGCCATTTATTCTCTATAATATGTAATATGTAATACCCAGTGCTGGCATTAGTTTTTTAAATTTTATTTTATTTATTTATTTATTTATTTTTGACAGAGACAGAGATCACAAATAGGCAGAGAGGCAGGCAGAGAGAGAAGGAAGAAGGCTCCCTGCTGAGCCGACAGCCCAATGCAGGGCTCAATCCCAGGACCCACGGATCATGACCCGAGCTGAAGGCAGAGGCTTTAACCCACTGAGCCACCCAGGCGCCCCTAAATATCTATAATATGTAATATGTAATACCAGTGCTGGCATTAGTTTTATATTTTAAAAAAAAGATGGGAACAATAGGAAAAAGTCTTTAAATTTTGATGAATTTAGAAAAGAAGTTTCTAGAATTTTAAATTTTATCTCAAACAAAAGTTTAGGACTATTGTAAGATCTTAGTAAATGTGACTTTATGCCAAAACAAACAACCTCTTTTTTAAACTTTTTTCCATTTTATTAAGTATTCAACGAAAAAAACCAAATCCTTAATGTGTTTATTTACTCTGAATTGTTAGTGACTAAAGATATTGTCCTTTCCATGAAAGGAGATTTTAATGATTAATGGTGAAGTTTCAAGTGGCAGTTCAGTGTCTCCTGTTTTGGGGGTCAATGTAAACATTTCATTAACCCCCAAAATTACATCATCTAGACTGATTTTATTCTGTGTGGTACACAATCTCTGTTCTGTGTAACTCACAATACTTATTCTGTGGTCTGTATATAGTTTGAAATACTTTACAAGGTAAACTTACATAATTTCTATTTTTATAATAGAGACATTCAACATGAGTTTAGTAATGTATATAAGCTTTGGACAAAATTAGCTAAATACCAAATATTATTGACCCTGCTGGCTTTAGCCAGCTAGCATGAAATTTAATTTATACCAATATGCCTGAAGATTTGGTGACGTGTAAAACATCCTCTCCATAGGAACCAACCTACACGATGAATTTCTCCTACTTGTTAAACTGAGAGTGATGGGGTATTTCACTTGTCACGAAACAAATGGCTCTTATAGAACAATAACCACACACAAAAAAAGGCAGGTTTGCAACTAGAATGCTTATAACCTGCAGACTAAGTTTGGGACCAGCTGAGTCAAGGATCTGTCTTGCTCCTAATGAAATCTGATCCAGGTCCATTGCATGCTGGGAGCATCACTGTTGGCAATATCTCTGTGGCAAGTGAGTTGCTCTATTCACCCAAGTGGATCTAACATCCATTTTCCTGAACAGTAGGAGTCATTTTCCTGGCCAGAATGAGGTTTTAAAAACAAACACAATAACAATAGTTCTGCTTGTCTACCTTACCAAAAGTATAACTGGCAAATCTATGCTTAATGAGATGAAAGGTAGATAGAATGTATTAGAAAACCATGTTTGGCAATATCTCAAGACAATGATGTAAGTTCTATTTGAACAGCCATTTCTACATTGTCACATTGAAACCTTAGGACTGACACATCACCTGGGGAACCCTCATGTTTATCCAATTTTTAAAAATCAGTGTTCTATAAAGATTTTCTTTATTCAGTGAGTTCCACTCCCAAAAATACTATACAAGAAAATTCCTCTAAACCAGTGATTCTCAATAGGGGCTCTTTTGTCCCCACAGGGATATTTGATAATGTCTACATATATTTTTTTTGGTTGTCACAACTTGGTACTACTATGGGTATCTCATTGGTGGAGGTCAGAAATCCTGGTAAACATACTAAGGTGCACAGGGCAGAATAGTTTCCTACAACAAAAATATGATACGAACCAAAATGTCAATAGTGCTCTGGTTGAAAAACCCAGCTCTAAAACAGAGCTATGATTTCCATAATAGCTCTAAATTCTCTCCTGAAATGCTGGAAAAAATATTGATTTTATAATACTGTGGGTATTATTTTTCTTTGTTTCTAAAAGGGCACATTTTTTTTTTCTTTGAGAAATGTCCTGGTACAGAAAGAAGATATGGAATTAGATCTGAGTTAAAATTTTGATTCTTCCAGTTATTATCTCTCTAGCCTTGAGATGTTCCTTTATCTTTCTCAGTTTCTTCCTTTGGAAAATGGAGATGGTAATACCAATTTTTGGATTATTTTTAGAGATAAATACAAAATGTATTTGTTTAGCTATTTGTTTGTTTATACAAATAAAAAACAAACATAAAATCTCACCCATCGGTAGATTAATATGTAGTAAAACTCTTCAGTAATCCTCCCTTCCCTCCAAGGTAGTGGAAATTTAAATATACAGGATTAACATTCCCTTTAACCTAACTAAACTTCAGATAGGCACCTTCCTAACTCTAGGCCCTTAAGTCCCTTTTCTTAGAACTTTTACTTTAAAAAACTTGTATGTGAAAATTCTTTTCTACCCCTTTAAAATGTATATAATCTCCCAGCCCCTTGCCTCTTGCCATTTTGCAACCCAGAAATGTCTTTCTCATGGAGCTGATAGCCATCCTTGAAGTGTAATCATGAAAAGAGAGGGAGCCCCTATTTCCAAGTTTCTGTTGGGAGGGTAGGAAACTAATGGGCATCATTCAGCAAGCACACATGGCCTAACCATAGGGAAAACCATGTGCAAAGTTTGGAATAACTCAATGTGTTCAACCCATCACATTGATCAACCTCCCTACTGATGTCCTCTCTTTCTTTGATAGTCCCAGCTTCTGTTCAGCTTCTGCTTTAAATCATAGAGAACTAAAGGCATATTCTACAGGGGTCAAAAAGGGGCTTAGAGTGGAAGTGTTCTCCAGGCAAGAAAAAGCAGACAGCCTTATCTAGGGAAGCAGAGAAGTGGAGGTTTGGCTCCTTCTATCAGCATTATCAGATCCAATCTTCTTAGTAAGTGCCAGCTGAGAGAGAGATTCCTGAAATTATCATAACCCTATCCTAGAAATGCCAGTCATCCTAAGACCCAATATAGGTTGAGCAGACAACAAATTACTTTATGGGTTTGGATCTCTCAGCTAGATCCAGAATTATTTATAGGAGAACTTTGCACTCATAACCAAGTTGTAAAATTTCTCTTGCAGAGACAGCGCCCTACATGTTACACAGTATAATTTCTTAGACCTTATATATCACATTTCACTTAGCTACTTCAATAAAAATAATATAACAAAAAAAGGAAAACTAAAAATTCAGGGATAGAGTAGCAGTTTTATTTAGGACTGTGAATTTGGCCATAGGCCAAATCTCTAGGCCACATATTTCTGTTTTGTTGGAACAAAGCCACATCCATTTGTTTAAGTATTGTCTGTGACTGCTTTTTTACCAAAAAGACAGAAGTGAGTAGTTGTGACAAAGACCCTATAGCCCCAAAAGCCTAAAATGTACTAAAGTGTTCTCTTTGGCTCTTTGTGGGAAAAGTTTGTTAATTCCTCTATGAAAAGTAGAAGCCTGTACGGGTTCTATGATTTAACTAGGATTACAGAGTAGGGCTAATTATAAAACCCTAGCCTATAATGACCAGCTTGTATGTTTTTATGTTACTTATAAACTTGTTCCTACTGTTATAAAAAATAGCTGAGAGTACAGATCTCTTAGAAGGCCAAATAAATGGCACCTCTGTAGTCTTCCCGGGCTCTGAACAGTTGAGAAATAAAATTAGTAGAAATAGATGGAAGCTTTTCCAGTGTTGGTAAGATTCAGTCGGAAGGTGTGGCTTTGTGTCAGCCTTCAGAACTGCTAACCAACCTTGTGATTAAGCAGATTTACCCACTGTAGCGAGGCAGCAGCCCTACCCAAGACGGGCAGCAATAGCTGGAGGTGGGAGCATATTCTTCCCATATGTACCAATCATTCTGTCCAGAAATTGAATAGAGAAAGGTCTAGAAAGAAGACAGAAGTATGTGCTAGGTAAATCACTCCTCTAGGGAAGCAGGAGAGGGGAAAAGGGTTTCCTTCTAATGGACTGCTCAAGCATTAGTTTTAATAATCAAAGTGGATGATGGGATTTGAGATGCTGTTAATATATTGCTTATTTTTGTTTCTCATGTTTTTCTTCAAAAATGAACAAGATTTACTTTAGTTAAAAATATGTAAATTAATGGTATATACCAATGTTTTTCTAGAAGCTCTGTAAAGTTGAGACATTAAGTATGGAAATGCTTAGTCATATGTAGACATATTTACATTTGCAAAATCTTAAGTGAGGACAGAATTTAGGCACTTCTGAAGTTCGTTTTTGTTCTTGTTGCTATGCTGTTGCCTACACATTCTTCCTCCTCCCCACTTTTTTAGTCCCCACAGCTCATTCACCCTGAATGCTTTAACATTATCAAGTGACAGGTAAGGAGGAGATATACAACCAAGGATACTATTAATACAAATAAAATAGTATAGCCTTATAAATTGTCAAATCATCTCAACTTTTTTTAGCTTTGGAAAAGCTTGATTTTTTTTCTTACTTTGTTTAGTAACACTGCTGAAAACTTTAAAAATGTACAATTACATTTTGAATATTACTTCTTCCATTGGCTAACAAGTTTGTATTACAGCATGTTGACATATATGGATAAATTTCTCCAGAATGAAATGTAGTGTTCCTTATATATAATCTCTAGTGAGCTATGCCTAAGATCAAGCTCTAGCTTTTTGCTCACATCTTCACTTAATCTAGTGAACTGATATGTTCTCAGTACCCAATGGATCCAAAATGTTAGTACAAATGGTTTTGCTTCATAGTATTACTTAGGGAAATATAATATGATGGATGATTTTTTTTTTTTTGTTATTTGAAGGAGAGTGATATTTGCTCTTCCATAAGAGAAACATCTCATCCAATATTATGAAAAACAAAACAAAAGCCAAAACTGAATTTAATGCTAGTTCAAGTTCTTATTGGATATATACTTCTCTATGGCAAATTAACTAAGAATCTACAAAGCATCATAATATTAATACCTTTGTACCACTGTCCTAGAAAATACATTAATGTAAATTGGTTTCTTCCTAACTGAATCCTTAAATCACAATGTAATTTGGATGCAAGGGGTTTCCAGAAGTTTTATTTTATCTTTAAAATTTCTATTTTATTTTACTCACTGGCATGTTGAACAAAAAACAAGCCATTTGGGTATTGACACACAAAATATGACAATATCATTGCTTTATTGGAAAGTTGAACGTAAAAACTAAAATATATTATTATTCTCAGAATAATCATAAGGGGAAAACTGTCCTGTGGATATGAATAATGTAAAGAACCATTTGAGCCATCCATCTTCATGTCAGTAACAACAAATCCCCAAACATTGAAATAATTACTATTATTATTATTCCTATTTATTTACTATTATATTAGACAAAAAGAGATCCTTGGCTGAAGGTACAAAACAATTCACACCTATAAGCCTTTAGGAAATTAGTTACAGCTCAATTTCTGGCTCACTATCTCTAAGTGATAAAATAAAAAATTGTTCCAAGGGCAACAAAAGCTAAAATAAATGAGATTACATCAAATTAAAAAGCTTTTACACAGCAGAAGAAACCATCAACAAAAAGAAAAGGCAACCTACTGAATGGGAGAAAATATTTTCAAATCGTGCATTTAATGGGGTTAAATATCCAAAAATACAAAGACCTTACATAACTTAATGTAAAAAACTAATTAAAAAATAAGCAGGGGATTAAAAAAAATTTTTTTTGAAAGACGGCATACAGGTGGCCAGTAGGTACATGACAAGATCCTCAACATCACTAATCATCAGGGTGAAAAAGTAAGTGTTGGCGAGGATGTGGAGGAAAAGGGATTCTTGTATCCTTGCTGGGAATGTAAACTGGTACACAAAAATTTGATCTGCAATTCCAATTCTTGATATTTACTCAAAGAAACAAAAACACCATTTCAAAGAGATACATGCACTTCCACATTCATTGGATCCTTATTTGCAATAGTCAAGATATGGAAGCAACCTACTATCCATCAATAGATAAATGGATAGATCTCTCTCTCTCTCTCTCTCTCTCTTTCACACACACACACACACACACACACACACACATACACACACACTGAAATATTACTTGGCCACAAAATCTGACCATTTGCAACAATATGGATTTACCTAGGGGTCTTATGCTAAGTGAAATAAATCAGACAGAGAAAGATGAATACCATATGATTTCACTCATATGTGGAATCACAAAAACAAAACAGATGAACAAATGAACAAAACAGAAACAGACTCATGGGTATAGGAAACAAATTGTTGGTTACCAGAATAGGGAGTGTTGGGGGGTAGGCAAAAATAGGCAAAGGGGTTGAAGAGGTACAAACTTCCAATTATAGAATAAGTAGGTAAAGGGGGGGTGTAATTTATAATATGAGGAACATACTCAGTAATACTGTAATAACTTTGTATAGTGACAGATGATTATTTCATTAATGTATAAAAATATTGAATCAGTATGATGTATACCTGAAACTAATAGGATATTGTATACCAATTATGCTTCAATTTAAAAAAAAGCAAATTGCTGTTAGAGAAATCACTAATTGCACTCAGGATAATATCTTGTCACTAATGACCCTCTTGACACTGTGTGCTTCTTTAGAACTTTGAATTTTAAAAGTTTCCTATACATGTATTGAGAAACTTCCCATATCATTTGTATCAGTGGCACTTATTCCTATTGTCCTGCCCTTGGGTGGTATGGCTGAGAGAATGTTTCCTTTTGGCAAATTGTCACCTCAGTTAGTCTGAAGAGGGGCCTTGACTGGTAGCATAGCTGACATTCTGATGTGATCCCAGCAGGCAAAGACAGACAAGCTGTCATCCTCCCTGTAAAATGGCTGCTATGCAGAGCAATTCTGTCTAGTGGGAAAATGCTAGATTTCCCTGGAGATAGACTACTGCATGTGGGTTTATATTTATTGGAGATTCACTTGATTTGGTAGATGGATTTGGATGGAAATTCTTATTATTAGTCAGCCTGATATTTCTTTAATGTTCCTCTGTGGTATTCCCCCATAGCTATGTCTTGGCGCTGGAAACACAAAATCTCAGTTTAATGATTGGCTTCCTCCCTGGAGATTTTCATTCTCCTTTCTACCCTGCTCATGGAATTCTCCATAATCTTGTGGAGCAAACCGAGTCAGCATTTAGGGTGTGCATCCTCTCAAGAGTCTCAGATAGTTTACAATAATCTTATTAACTAGAGGCAAGAGAATATTTGAATATTCAAAAGAACATGTGTATGTTGGTTGTTTGATTTCATAAGTGGACTCATGTTGCTAGAACCACCAAAGTATGTATCACTTTGAATAGCCAGTTATGTCTTTTTTGTGTCCTGCTGGTAGTCCAATTACCCTATCAGATTTTTCGCCTACAGTTTATGCTGTCTGATTAGAAAGGATGCCTACTAAAAGGTGCTCTAATGAAGAAACTTCAATAGTTCTAACAAAAATAAATAAATAAGTTAATTTCCCTCTCGCACAATGGTCCAGTATGCTTCAGTGGGGGTGTTATAGTTAGCTCTGTAGTCATTTAGAAACATATTTAGAATCATTGATGTGCCATCAATATATGACTAAAGGTTCATGTGTTCATGGTCACTGTTATCTTGCCAAATCAAGGACTAGTCTGAGGAATTTCCTGTAAAGGAAGTACAAGTACACATCACTTTGGCTTGCATTTTATCAACAATACCTTAGTTATCTGACTACTTACAAAGGAAGTTAGGAAACTGAGTCCTTGTCTGTGGCTCTATCCCAGCCTCAACTTCATGCTGGGGACTAAAGGGAGGCTTATATTGCTGGACATCTGAGAGTGTCTTCCATATAGTTTTCATCTCCCCAAACTCTGTGCTCCTCTCCTTCACGTGGAACTGTGGGGACCACTAAGTTCCTTTTCTATTCCTTCTAGGAACATGGAGAACTCTTCCCTGGCCCACCATACTATAGTCCCTTCATTTTTAGCCCATAGCAAGGGTCTATCCCCTCAAGCCTCCTATCTTTGAAATGCTCAGCTAAGTAATAGGTTACACACTCTATCTTCATATGTGGCCCTAAATTTCTGAAAGCAATTGTCAACTTCTTCTAATAACACTATCACTGTCTCCTGTTCTGCCCCCATGACTCCACCAAGAGCAACTCCATGATGAGTGGGCTGTAAATCTCTGGTCAGTGATCTGCCTAGCAGGTGTGGACAGTCTATCTTCTCATTTTGTAGGCACCTCCAGTCTTTACAAATTAGCCTCTCAGGGGTTACTCTCACCTGACCTGGTGGTGGTGGTGGAGGTAGCAGGGATTCTCTTAAGAAGAGCGTGTCCCTATAACTCCCATCATTTCCTTTATTTCTGGTTTCCATTATTTTTGGAGAAACTGGGCAAGGGTTGGCTGGTCTGATGATTGGGGTTAAAGAATAAATGATATGTTGGTTAACTTATTAATATTCCTCTGAGCAGAAGACCAGGATCCAATAATGGGTTGTGGAGCATTTATCTCCACTTGTTTCTCAGCTTTGGGCACTAATTGCCCAGTCTGTGGTAAGGACAGTAATACTCAAAATACTGTTTTCTCCATCTTGTCTATACCCACGCGGTATTTTATAGAGTTGTCATCATAGAACAGATAGCAGTATTGGCAGTTTTAGTCAATAATTGGCAATCAGTTAATAACTGAACAATATTCCATGTTCTTATTAGTTTTTACAAATATTATTATCAATGTCATAGGAAATTTATAGCAAGTTTGAAAATTACAAAGAAAGAAGGTATATTTTATAATTATTGTTCATAAAAACTGGTCTTATGGAGATTTTTCAAAATAGTTTAAACAATGAAAAGTTAAAAAATTAAATAACAAAACTGAGGAGCAATGGTCACACCAAAGAATCATTCTGTTTTGACTCAGACTCTTTTAGTGGTGCATTAAAAATTTTAATTTAATAGAAAATGTTGTTAAGTATAGAACAGACATTATTATGAGGAAATTGAAGGTCAGGATAGAAGAAAAGCAAATAAGACAGCTTAACTGAATTCGTCTCTAGACCAGACAAATTATATCTCACAATACTGGAACCCTTTAAAACAATGGCAAGTATAATAAAGCATAGAGGAAACAAATAATATAAATGTTGTGGTAACAAAATGTGGGGACAAGTTGTGTTTCTAAAATACTTGAAAAATAAACCCTATATTGAATTCCTATCAAAACTTCCATAATACATTCTTCATTTTATTGAGTACCTAAATTATATGTAATTCTTATATTTTGTATGTTTAAAATTCTTTAAAAATAATACCAAAAGTCACATTAGGTGTGTACATCTTAATGAATTCATATAAGGAAAATACCAAGTAGCTACTACCATGTCAGTAGATAAGAACATCATCCATAATCTTGGAAACCCTCAATGGGCCTCTCTTACTCATAACCTCCTCTCTCCTGTTAAGGATAACCAGCATCCTGACTTTTGTGGAAATCACCTTAATTTCTTTAATTCTATCACCCAGTAGTCTAATCCCTATAGTTTTTTTTATTTTGGGGGGTATAGTTTATATGCAATAAACAGAAATATGCAAAGTATAAAGTTAAATGAGTTTCCATGTGCAATCACACCCATGAAAGCATCACCACAATCAATATAGTGAACATATTCATGAGGACCAGTACTTACCTTGTGCGCTTTGTGATATACCCCCTTCCATGGCTTTTCCGGCCACCCCATCTCCTGGAATATAACCTGTTTTACATATTGGTCTCAAAATTCACAGATCTGACTTAATGTCATTTCATAGTAAACACATAAATAAATCCTGTGTCTGTAGTCCCACATATAGTTTAAGCTTCCCAAAGTACTAGTTAAATAGAGTGAATTGGTTTGTAAGATTTCATACCCAAGACCAGGTCTTCCAACTTGTTTTAAGGCTAAGAAAGGACTACTTTCCCCTGGAATACTGAATTCCATTAAGTAGTTATAGTCCAGATATTATTGAGAAGTGTCTCAAAGAATAAGCCCCAGACATCTGTTTTTTAAAAAAATGTGTACTTGCGATATGATATTTTATTATTTATATCTAATAAATTTTATTTATATTTATTAACTTTGATAATTTAATATTTTAAATTATTGGCTAAATATACATTTGTTTAATTACATTAAATATATAATTAAGTACCTTTATAAATATATGTTAAATATATAGATTATATGTACATATATGTGTCATCAATTCTAGAATATATTCAAAGCCTGTGAAATGTGTCACTGATAGAGTGGCATTAACCTTAGTTCATCTTGACCCCTGTAGGAAGATAATCACATAGTACCCAGTTCATATTAGTTTCTATAATCTCTGAAATTCAAATTGATTATTTTTACATGTATCTCACTGCTCTTTATGGAACTATTGCATAAATGTGATTTAAGTTTGGGTATAAAATCACTGCTTCAATTAGTTTTATTTGTTTTACAGACACCCTGTATTCTTGTATTATTGCATTATTTTGTACTCCTTCACTTATCATGTATCACATTAGTTTTTATACTGTGGTCTATAACTTTCTATTGTGATTTCTTCTTCAATCCACACCATCTATAAAATTTTTGTTTTATAATAGATTTTAATATCCTTGATATTTTTAAGTTTTATACTATTGCAATAAATGAGAAACAGGGGTTTTTAAGAGATGAATGTAACGATGCTCCTCTGTACTCATCAATATTTTTTTACTGTGCATATATTTCACCTTATAAATATGATTACAAATTTTACATTTTGAATTAAAAAAGCAAATAAGGGGTGCCTGGGTGGCTCAGTGGGTTGAAGCCTCTGCCTTTGGCTCAGGTCATGATCTCAGCGTCCTGGGATGGAGCCCCATATCAGGCTCTCTGCTCAGTGGGGAGCCTGCTTCCCCCCTCTCTCTCCGCCTGCCTCTCTGCCTACTTGTGATCTCTCTCTCTGTCAAATAAATAAATCTTAAAAAAAAAAAAAGCAAAGTAAGTCCCTTACTCTATACTTTATGATTCTTTCCAATCTATTTTCCCATGGATTTGCTTTTTATTTCCATAATCAATTAATATATAATTTTACATTTTTTTTAAATTTACCAAAGTATCATGTCTGTTTTTTATGGAGCCTCATAGGTTTAGAGACATAATTTACAATGATTTCCTATAATACTTTTGAGTGGATGTATGTTAATTGATATTTGGTTATTCCTAATAGATGACTCTTAAAATAGCATTTGGTTTTGTATATTTTTTATTGAAGTGTTCTCATTACCACAATCACCCTTATGAAATTCTCTTCAGTCTTCAAGACTCAATTTATTTTATTTATTAATTTTTAAAGATTTTATTTATTTATTTATTTGACAGACAGAGATCACAAGTAGGCGGAGAGGCAGGCAGAGAGAGAGGAGGAAGCAGGCTCCCCACTGAGCAAAGAGCCCAAGGACCCTGAAATCATGACCTGAGCCGAAGGTAGAGGCTTTAGCCCACTGAGCCACCCAGGCACCCCAAGACTCAATTTAAACATAATTTCTTCCATACAAAAGGTTTCTAAACTCAAATCCCCAAGTGTACCTCCAGTTATGAACCAAATGTGTTCCTCAAAATTCATACGCTGAAGTTCCGCCCTTCAATGTCAATGGGATTTGGATGTGGGGGCCTTTGGGAAGTAACTAGGTTTAGATGAAGTCACAGGCACAGGACACTTATGATGAGATTAGTTCTTATAAGAAGAGAAAGACAGAGGTGACAATCTGCCTCCTGCGCATGTACTGAGGACAGCCTTGTCAGGACACAGCCAGAAGGCAGCAGTCTGCAAGTGTCATACTTCCTGACTTGGAACCACATCTGCTGAACCCTTGTTCTTGGACTCACAGGCTCTAAAACTGTGAGAAAGAAATTCCAGTTGTTTAAGCCATCCAGCCTCTGGTATTTTGTTATAGCAGCCTGAGTTGACTAAGACATCTACCTCTATTTCCTCAAGCAACATGCTGACCTGAAATCAGCTTCATATGTGTATAAACTCCTCAGGAGTAGAAAATGTATTTAATCATTCTTTTGTATTACTAATTTTGGCTAAGTGCTTACCAGCACAGAAATTTCCTTCAGTAAGAGTAGTTATAGTTATAAATTCTGTAGCTATGGTATCTGTCTTGAAATTCTGGCCTTGCCACTTCTTACTTGTCTGAACTTGGACAAATTACTTCCCCATGCCTCAGTCATCTCATAGATAAAAGAGGACAATAATAGTGATGACCTAGTAGTAGCAATAACAGTAATAATAATGAATATCTTATGGCTTGTATTGAAGATTAAATGTATTAATTAGTGCAAAGTGCAAGAAACAGTGTCTGGATCATAGTATGATTTCATTTCGTATCAGCTATTTTTACTACCGTTATTATCGTTTTAGAATTACATCTATTGAAAGAATGCTACACTGTACCCAAACCTTAAGAAGAATACATATGATTTACTTTAGATTAAGATAAATATCTGATTATATTACTATAGGCTAACAGAACCATATCATTATATATTTAGAAGAAATATTACAAAGTGCCTCATGCAGTCAGTATCCTTGAACTTTTTAAAAAAACAAGTAAAGGATAATTTATATATTTTTAATATTTTTTTTAGATTTTATTTATTCATCTGAGAGAGCACAAGCAGGGGGAGTGGCAGAGAGAGAGAGAGAGAGAGAGAGAGAAGTAGGATCCCCGCTGAGCAGGGAGCCCAACCTGGGGCTCAATCCCAAGACCCTGGGATCATGACCTGAGCCGAAGGCAGACACTTAAGCGACTGAGCCACCCAGGCAACCCAACAAGTAAAGCATAATTTAAAGAAAATGTTGGAAGTCCCAACTGCCAGTACCTCAGAATGTGACCTTGTGTGGGAATAAGGTTGTTGTATATGTCATTAGTTAAGATGAAGTCACAGTGGAGTAGGGTGGGTCAGTCCCTAAGCCAATATGACTGGTATGTCTTCAGAAGAGAAGGGGCACACAAAGAGAAGACAGCCATGTGATGAGGGAGGTAGGGATTGAAGTGAAGCATCTCCAAGGCAAAGAACACCCAAGATTTCTAGCAAACTCCCAAAGCTAGAAGAGGCAACAGAGGACACTCCTCTACCAGTTTCAGAGGGAGTCACGGCCCTGCCGATACCTCGACTTCTTGCTTCTAGTCTCCTGAACTACTGTGAAGCAATACATTTCTCTTGTTTTAAGTGACCCAGTTTGTGGCACTTTTTGTAGAAGTCCTAGGAAACTAACACAAGATGCATGTATTTTTGCCTTTGAGAAGGTTATAAATAACTTGTGTCTAGAGGGAATACTATGGTATATAAGAAATGGCTATACATTTTTTGGATACCCCCCAATAAGAGGTGGAGTTTATTCCATTTCCTATTCACTCCGGCTGACCTTATGACTTAATTTGACCAACAGAATGAGAGGAAAATGGTTTTGTGTAACATCAAAGACTTGGCCTTGAAGAGATAGGTTCTGCTTTTGTGTGATGTGAATATTTTCTCTTTCAGCATGTTGACAGAAGCCCAAATCGCTGAGAGAGACTGCATGGAAGACTGCAGCGGTGATCTGGTTGACAGCTTCGGATGAGCTCCAAGCTACCAAACCAGCATTAATTAATGGCCAGCCATGTGAACAAGTGATCTTGGACGTTCCAGCCAGCCAAAGTGAGGAGGAGTGCAGGAGAAGCAACCAGGTGAGCACAGTCAACTTACAGTATGTTGAGGGATAATATGCAATTTTTGTTGTAAGCTGCTGAGTTTCTGGTAGTTCGTTATGCAGTAATAAGAAACCAAAATATCTTCATTTACTGAGTAATATTATGTGCCAGATACTGTGCTGGAAACTTTGCATTCCTTATCTCATTAAATCTTCACCCAAATTTGTATGTCAGATATTATTCCCACTTTAAGGTTAAATTAGAACATTTCTTGGCTAAAAGGGGACTGAGAAAGAGTCCTATGGAGCTATGTTAAAATCCACAGTCTGCATTATCTATTTTAATATAATTTTGTTAAATGACCATATAACCTTGATGAGTCATTAACTCTCTATGTGAATGTTTTTCTCATTCATAAAACAAACTGATGATCCATAGATTTATTATGATGATCTTAGGCATATATAAAGTGCCCTGTGTGGCCTAAAATCAGATATACATATGATGTAAACATTTATTTATTTATTTATTTATTTATTTTAAATAAGTTCTTTTTTTTTTTTAGTTTTTATTTATTTATTTGTCAAAGAGAGAGCACAGGCAGACAGAGTGGCAGGCAGAGAGAGAGGGGGAAGCAGGCTCCCCGCTGAGCAAGGAGCCTGATGGGGGACTCCATCCCAGGACGCCGGGATCATGACCCAAGCCAAAGGCAGTCGCTTAACCAATTGAGCCACCCAGGCGTCCCTGATGTAAACATACCTTAACTACAAGTAAGAAGCATAAAACTTTTGTTTTGAACTGGAAATGAAATGTCTCTTGCTTTAATATTTTCATCAGTGCACTGACTGTTCCTTTAATTTTTGCATTCATTTTGCCATCAGTACTGGTGAGAGGTGCTACATATAAAAACACAATAATCTTCCTCCAGTTTGAATGCACAGACAAACTCAGAGGCCCTGGAGATGCTGGAGTGATTGTCATTGCCTGTTCATTTATTCACAATATCCATTAACTTTCGGTTGTGTTTTCAATCATTCTTAAGTGTTGGCTTGATTCTTACTATATTCATTCCTTTGGGCCACCTTCCTGTCTATTCTAGAGCCAAACCACCTGAGCTGAAGGCATTCTTGTGGTATTGAAACCCACACAGGGGCTCCTGGGTGGCTCAGTGGGTTAAGCCTCTGCCTTCGGCTCAGGTCATGATCTCAGGGTCCTGGGATCGAGGCCCGCATCGGGCTCTCTGCTCCACGGAGAGCCTGCTTTCCCCACCCCCTCTCTGCCTGCCTCTCTGCCTACTTGTGATCTCTCTCTGTCAAATAAATAAAATATTAAAAAAAAAACCCACACAGACACAACTGCGTGGTTGCATTAGTATTGGGAAGATGGTGGTGAGATGTATTAATTCAGAGGAGTATGTCAGGTAGCCAACTGAAACCTATTACTAAGGATATGGTTTTTCTGCTTGTTCCCAGGAGACTGGTGTTCACTGAAATGTATTCACTGGAGGAGTATTTGCTTTTTTCACTAAAGTAGTCAGCCTCAGAAGGCATTGTTTCTACAGTTTTCAAGTGCAGCAGTATTAGACAATATACAAACACATTGAATACCTATGTTTTTTCTTCGTACCTCACTGTTGCTATGGTTCAGCTTCACAAAAATAAAAGGGCAACCTTTGGACCAAATATTAGTATTTAATGGGGGAAATAGGTAAAATTATACACATATGTGTATGTTTACAGGTACAGATAGAGGCGTAGATATAAAAATAGAGATAGCGAGATAGATAATGGCACAATCAGAGCCACATCATTATAATAATACCCTCTCACTAATGCATTCCACTAGTTTTCTTCCTGAACGGACTCTTCCCACTGACATCCTCTTAATCCAAACTTACTCCTCTTGTCTAAGCTTAAGGATCAACCTAATCACCTTGATGTAGAAAATCGTGTGCAGTCAAGCTTCAAGTTGTCCTCCCTCTATTGTCTAACATATTACCTGTGCTAGTCAAAATAGATTTCTCATTGCCCCTCAGAAAAATCATATATGATTTTACCTATGTGACTTTACTCCTTCCATAACTGTATCCTCCTCATCTGGGATGACCTATTTGCTTCTCTATACCTAGGCAAGGCAAACTGAATTCAGGCCCCATAAAGCCTGCAATAAATGTTCTCCCTTACAGTGATTCTTTTTATTCTCTGAAATTCTGCAGCACTCATTGCCTCAAACACTCTCTTGGCACTTTGCCTTGCATTTTTACTTATCATTTTATGTATGGATCCTGTCACCCAGAAGAGCTTGTCAGGCCTTTAAGAGTAGAAACCATGTCTCATAAGTATTTATCTTCATTGCCTAATATAGAAAGCCCTGTGGGTAGTGTGCTCATGATTAATATTTGATGCTGATGATTTTAATAAATTTTAGTTATGCACAGATCATATGTTACACTTAAGTTCCTGGTCTGTCACATTCTTGGCATTAGGGAGAGTTTTCGTCCTGACTATATGTTAAGATAGGCAAAGCAACCATAGATGTTTTGGTCCAAAATAATTTTTCTAATAATTAGCTATTAAATAAAAGCCAACAGGAAGAATTCTTGACTAAACAAGGAAATATTTACAGAAACAGCAGAGCTTGATTTAGTCCAAATTACATGGCAGTTGTCTAAAAGAAATGGAAATGCTCTGGAAACAAACCTCTGATTGGACTCCAGGTTTTTCATTCTCACCTCACATGGCCTTTCTTAGGAAAGCCTAGACACTAGAAGGTTTGTGCTATTCTTTGAATAGATTGATCTAGAATCTATGGGAAACTGCCTTCTTCTCTCCTTGAAATAGATTCGTTCCTTGTATGAATATATCAAACCTACATCAACTATTCTCTTCCTCTAAGCACCTAAACCTTAGCTACAATCTCACTCCCACATTAAAACCCTCACTGTTATCCATGATTATTTACCTATGAATTTCTTAATAAACCATCTTAGGGTGGTATGATAGGCAGAAAAATGGTTCCCCAAAGACTCCCTGGAACCTGAGAATATATTAGATTATATGCAAGATGGGAATAGTATTGGAGCTAGACTTAAGGTTGCTTGTCAGTTGATCTTGAGATGGAAAGTTGATCCTGGAATATCTGAGTGGCCCCAGTGTAATAAAAAAAGTACTTAAATGTGGAAGGAGTGAGGAAGAAGAAAGTCAGAGATGGCAGCATGGGACAGACTCAGCCTGTCTGTTGCTTGCTTTTGGAGTAACAGTTCCATGAATCAAGGAATGCAGATGACCTCAAGAAGCTGGAAAAGGCCAGGAAATACACTCTCCATCATAGCCTCCAGAAGGAGCCTTTTAGTTCATTGAGATCTATTTCTGACTTCTAACCTCCAGAATGGTTAGAAAATAAATTTGTGTTGTATTTAAGCCACTAAATTTGTGGTTGTCTGCTATTGCAGCTATCGGAAAGTAATACAGACGGGTGATTTCGTTGATAATTTGAACCATCTCCTACCAATGGAGAGGGAAAAGAACTCTCGTTCCTCTTTCACAGAAGATCTTTTATAGTTTAGCATTTTCCACTAAAGTCCAGTTCCTTACTCTAGGCTTAGTGCTTCCAGCTCTTCAAGGTTCTTTCACATCCATTATCTCACTAAAATCTCACATCATGGCCTCCCAGTTGCTATTTTCTTCTTTGAACTGCTGAGAAAATTGAGGGTATAGAGGTCCAGTGACTCACATTCATGATACAGTAGAGGATACATAGTGCAGTCTAAAACTTAGAGCAGAGAAAAATGAAATAGACATCTGGAGTCTCCAGTATTAGTTGCTCTTTATTTCTAAGTCAACTTAGAATGAATTTAACCCTTTGTCATTTTTTTTGTACCTTTGTATAATTATTGCCAGAATTAGTATTATGAGTTACATTTAGAAAGTGTGAGAGAGATCATTTTTGTAAAGAATCTTAAAAGCTGGCAAGGGAAATTAGCAAAATGTCATGATCTGTGGTAATTTTAAAATCATAGAGGGCCCCCTTGTCTACCTCTTAAACCATATTTCCTCCAGTTCTTTCTTGTACATTATGCTTTAGTCTCACCCTCTTTCTGTGTCTTGACACACTGAGCTCTTTCCTACCTCAGTACTTATGTATTTAACATTCCTTTTGCCCAGAATGTTGTCACCCAGATTTTTCTATGCCTAATTTTTTTTCTTATAATTTAGCTTATGTTTCACTACTCAGGCCTTTACTGATCTCCTAATCTAGGGAGGTCAGTAACTTTCTGATACAAGCTTAATTTTCTTCTTAGCATTTATGATGCATTGCCATTTATTCTTTTGTTTATTTTCTATCTCCCCTTGTCACTAGAATGGCAACTCTATGGAAGCAAGAATCTTGTTTATGCTGTTCACTAGTATACCCTCAATACTTAGAATATTGCCAAGAAGATATGAACTCTTTGTTGAAGGAATAAATGGTTGCCACCCATTCTTGATACCTCTAATACTGTCATTAGATCTAAAAAACTGAGCTGATGAGGGCCTAAGGAATGAGATATAAAGTCAGACATTAGTAAACGAGCATGGTGATTTTCCCTCCCTAAAGTCCATTTGGCTTAAGTGTCTATAAAATCAGGTGAATGTATTGAAAAGTATGCAGTGAAACTGAGTTTGGACATTAGAGACAGATACTCATTTTCCTTCATTCTGTTTTAGTGATATGCTGAACATTTGATTTACTATGAAAACGGTTGTGTGATATCCAGCACTGACCTGATGAATGCTGCTCCAGATGACATTGAACTTGGGACTGAAGAGACTATGCACTGTGCATGACAGTTTGCCAATCTGTACCATATGAACTGCTGTCATAGGTGAGTAATGTTTAGATTCATAGGTTATACTGTCCTTATTTTGGAATGATTTAAAAATAAAATTAAATTATTAAAAATAATAACTTGCTTCAAGTTGTAAAATTTAGACATCATTTTGAGGACAATTCATAAAATATAATTACTTAGAGAATAAAATAAGCCAATGTGATGTTCATACTACTTAGCAATAACTGCTGTTGCAATTTTGATGTACATTTTGGCAATTTTTTTCTCTATATGTATGCACATACTTGCACAGATGCATCTATTTATACCTAATATGTAATAAGTACTTGATCATTCCTGAATATGTAAATGAAGGAAGGAAAATGTAACTATTGGTGACTCCAATCTGAAATTGAGAATATGTTTTGTTTCAAAGATTAGTCATTTGTTCCATTAAACTGTTGTTAATATTTCACTATTTTGTTCTCATCATTCTAATTTTCTTTGGCTACTCTACCAAATCTTAAGCTTTTAATTTATCAGTCCAAATCCATATAAAATGCAAAAGATTCAAAACTCAACTTACAAAAAATAAAACCTACTGATATACCGCAGACAAAGAGGAAAGCCATATCTCTCTCTCCTCACATCTATTCTAAGGGAAGTATTTATTTAACATTAAAAAGACAAGTTATCTCAATAGATGCAAAATAAGCATTTGGAAAAAAAATCTACATCAATGATACATACTCTGAACTGACTAGGAACAAAAATGAATTTCCACAAATATGAAAAACATAGTGGTAACATCAAAATTAAATACTCAAAGTTTTTCTTCTAAAGCTGGAAAATTTGGAAACAAGTAAGATTAGCCACTCATCACTTTCATTCATCCTTGTACTGATGGTACAATGAAAGTGAAATAAGTAGGAGGCATTGAGATTAGAAAGGAAGAAGTAAAACCAAATCTATATGCAGACAACATGACTGTGTGTATATAGAAAATCTTAAAATTTTTGTACCAAAACAAAAAGAATAAGTAATAAATAAATTTAACAAACTTATGGAATAAGCATTAATATACAAAAAGCAATTGGATGAGCAGTTAAAATGAAATCAATATAATGTATAGTTGTATGGGAAATCATAATATGTGTAAGGATAAACTTAATATAAGTTGGGCAAACTTCTACACTGAAGACTACAAAACATAATTTCTAAGAAATATTAAACAAAACCTAAATAAATGGAGAGTTATACCATATTTATGGCTTGCAAAACAAAATTATTAAAAAGTCAATTTCCTATACATTGATTTACAGATATTATTCAATTCCCATAAGAAACACAAAACACTTTTTTTTTTTTAGACATTGACAAGCTTATTCTCAACTTTATATAGAAATGCAAAGGGCTTGGGTAGCCAAAAAGAGAAAAAAAATCTTGAAAATAAAGATCAAAGTTGGAGGGTCTGTATTATCCAATTTTAAGATTTATTATTAAACCACACTAATTAAGACAACATGTCATTTATGTAAAAGTAGACAAGCAGATAAATAAATACAAGAGAGTAGAGAGGTCATAAGTGAACTCATATCCAATCACTCAATTTCTGACATAGGTATGAAAATGATTTAACAGAAGAAAGGAAGGAAATTCTCTTCAACAAATGATATGGGAACCACTATGTATCTATATGATGTCTACGTTGCACCATACCAAAAAATTAATTTGGGATGAATCAGTGGCCCAAATGAATAAAAGTATTAATCTTCTGGAAGAAAACATTAGAGAAAACTTATATGATAGGTGATTAAGAAAAGTATTTTACACAAGAAGTGATAACTGGGAGAAGAAAAAATGATGAAATGATAACTTGCTCAAAATTTAAATCTTCTGCTCATCAAAACAAGTATCATTAAGAAAAGAACAGAGCAGTCACAGACTAGGAGAAAAAATTCACAATACATATAGTTGACATGGAACTCATTTGCAAAATATATAAATAACTGTTACAAATTGACAATAAAAAGTCAAATAATCCAATTATAATAAGCAAAGGATTTGAACAGACCCTTCATAACAGAAGATTTATAAGTGGCTAGTAAGCATATGAAAAAATACCCAACATGTTTTATCATCTGAAGAATACCTATTAAATAATAAGGAAATGTCACTGCACACCCTCCAGAATGAATAATATTCAAATGACCGATGATACCAAATATTAGAAAAGATACTCTCATACAGTGCTGAAAAGAGTAGAATAATACAATCATGTTGGAAAGCATCTTGACATTTTCTTATAAAGTTAAACATTCACAAATGCTATGAGTAGCACTCTACTCTTAGCTACTTACCCAAGAGAAATGTAAACATATGTCCACAAAAACACTGTTTCACATTTGCTAGTAGCAGTTTTAGTTATGATAGCAAAGAAAAAAAAAAGAAAGAAAAGAAAAAAAAAACAAGTGTTCATCAATAGGTAAATGTATAAATTAGAAATTGTGTTATACTTGTACAATGGAATACTTTTCACAAATATAGATAAGTACAAAATGGATGGATCTCAATAATATTATGCCACTTGTGGGAATCCAGACACAGAAGAGTACATAATGAATGATTTATTTTCTATGAAATTTTAAAAGAGGCAAATGAATCTATTACTAGAAATAAGAACAGTGGTTGCCTCTGGTTGCAGGGCCAAGATTGAACAGAAGGGTAAATGATAGGTATTCCTAGGCATCATGACAAAATTCTTTATTTTGGTAGGGATAAAGGTAAATGGATTTACTCATCTGTAAAAATTCATCAAACTGTACATTTAGCATTAGTACAACTCACTATATTTAAATTATGCCCCAATTTGCAAGAAATTTAAAATGGGGGTTCAGTATTTCAAATAAAGAGGCTCAAACTCTCTAATTCATGTTTCAAGACATAATTTGTTTATGGACTTTTCAGTCAAGTCTAGAGATAGTAAACTGAACAACAATTGGGTCTAAGTAGTTGAATATATTCTTTTCATTTGTATCAGGAATGCTTTGGGCAGAAGTGACAGAAAACTCACCATGGAGTTTGGTAACAATAAGTCAATCAATAGTATTAATAGTATGTATAATTCAGCTTAAAATCTCAGACTTTGTCCTGATTTTCAAGATATGATTGGTGCCTTCCAAGCAGCCACATCAAGAAAGAAGGCCTGGGAACAAAACCTTCCTATTAATATTTTAATTTTTATCAGGGAAGAAAGTCCTCAAGGGGTAAAAATATTATCTTACTTTTCATTGCCTAGAAGGTCTTTGCCCACCCCTAGACCTATTTCAATTTAAGGGAATAGGAATGTTGTGACTGATTTGAACCATTGTTTTGGCCTGCGTAGGAGTTTCCCTTTCTAAGATCAAAACACCTCATCATCCTACATGTAAAATCACGGTTCATTTCATAGGGAAAATTTGGAAGTTGTGTTTGACGATTACACTGATGGTTGGCAATGAGCAGTGTCTCATACACATATTCCTTGCCTAACTAACTTCTGTTAAGATGAGATATTTACTGCTCATTCCTGATCACTCCCCCTCCCCCGCCATGAGGAAGGAGTTCAACTGACTTAACTCCCTCAATTCTCTATCCTTTTACTCATTCTGCTACAGAGGGCATGAAGTGACTTAGTTGTTGGATAAATTTGGGAAGAAACGGCTATGTTAGCTCAGGAAGGAGCGACCTTCTTTTAGAGGAGGGTACTAGAGAGAGCTTGTGCCTCTTGCTCCACCAGGGAGAGGCCCCGTCTTGGTGGGGAAAGGGTGTGAGTGCAGGAAGGTCTTCCCCAGTCTTCAGGAATCAAGACTTTGTCTAACTCTACCCAGTTCTGGGGATCAATGTTAGAAAGCCCACTGGGCTCTGACACCCAAGCTAATTTTTCTGACCCTGCATTTATGAGCAATAAGGTGGATAGCTACTCTCTACATTAATTTTCCATGTGTTTAGAACTTGAGTAGGGAGGTTGGAAGCTATTTATTAAGTCCCCCAAGAGGCTTCAACATTTGGTGCATTAGCTAGGGACATTAAGAACAAGGAGTAGAATTCTGGAGGAGAAGTATATTAGAGAAGATTTTGGTGCGATCGTGACAGTATCTTTGGACCCTGGGCTTTCATATGTCACAATAATGTTCTGACCTTAGGGGCTTTTAGAGGCTTATTATCAATTTTTAGCTGTTACCACTTGCCCTCACATTGCAAGCTAGACTAAGTTTTGTTTAATTGTATAAGAGTGTGTAGGCCTTAGCCAAGGACACAAAGGGGTCTGGCAAAAGCAAGATAGTCCCAACAAAAGCACATGGCTCATATGCATGTTCTCCGCAAAGATAAATGGGAATCACCAGAGTTGCCTGAACAAAGATTTTTAGCTCTGCCATAGGTGGCTTGGATAGGCCTCTAATAGGTTATGTGTGACCACAGTTTAATTCATAGGCTGGGCTCTTCCTAACAGACATAAATCTGTGGCAAAGATTATATTAGAGAAAAAAGAGAATCTTCACTTGTGTCCTTGGTTTTAGTGGGTATGAAGTATTTGTTACATTTAAACATTAAGAAAGCCAAGTTCCTATAATTTTATGATTTACAGCTCACAAAATCTAGTTTAAAGTCAATGCCAGAGGACTGTTCCAAATCCTATCATATATTCAGAGCCAAGGAAAAACTGTTGGGCATAATTAATCTTATCTCTTTAATTCAGCTATATATGTATATGTATATATATGTGTGTGTGTGTACAGATATATATATATGCACGTATATATACATGTGAATGAATGAATAATTATAAAAAAATCAGTGGATATATTTCAAGATGATTGAATTATTCTGGGTGGTATTATGCCCAAAAAGAACATGTTTCACAGCTAGATGGAATTGAAGAATGGAAGGAACATAGTTTCTTGAGGGATACAAGGCCATATTATTCTATTTCAATCCTCTAGGGCAGGAGTCATCAAACTACAGCCACGGGTCAAATCAAGCTATTCTTGTAAACAAAATTTCACTGGAACACAGCCACACTCATTAGTCTAAGGTGACTTTCCACAGTGGCAGAGTTGAGTAGTTATGACAGAGAAGGTATATAGTCCTTTGGTTTTTTACAGAAAAAGTTTGTCAGCCTCTCCCAGAAGAGGGCAATGGTTTTCAAACTTGAACATGGATCAGAATTACCTGGAGGACTTGCTAACTTACAGATTGTTAGGCCTCATCTCTAAAGTTTCTGATTCAGATGCTTCCATTAGGCCCATAATTTGTATTTCTAGCAAATTTCCAGTGATGCTGATAATGCTGGTCTGGAGACCACACTTTGAGAAACACTTCTGTAAGCACAAGCTTTCAGAAGCAACAATAGCAATTTCTGTAATCTGCTAAAGGTGATTTGCAGTTAACCCAAATGCAGAGAAGTGGTGAAAACCTTAGGTCTAGGTATCTATCTCAAGAAGTAGTGGCAAAAACAGAAAAGGGAAGAAAAGAAGATAAAAGAAAATAATAGATAAAATAATAAAGAATTAAAAACCAGCATGTCATTAGATGGAGTTCATACTTGCTCAAGTACCAGGATTGAAAAATCATGCTTGTCCAGGAGGAAATGGACATTAACAAATTTAAGAAATATATGCTGCATGGGAAACAGTGTCCCCCATTCATTTCCTTCTTCCAAATATGGTATATGCATCATATATGAATGAATCAGGTTCTGGGTGTTTTGTTTTGTTTTGTTTTGGGGGGGGAGGGTAGGGGTAACAGACTATTTCATGTGAAGAAATGGTACAAACGATAAAGCGGGTAAGTAAATGTTCTGGTACAACTTATTGAAAGACCAAATATAAGCTCGATATGCACCCACTGCACTGATGACCACAGTCACCCCACAGCTGTGGGGAAGCCAGCCTAGGCTTAGTTCCCAGGGTGCACTTGTCACAGCATGGGGGTTGGAGCTTGTACAGGGCAGGCGGGGACACGACCGGGACAGGGAGGGGGCACATCCCTCTGGTGCAACTTGGTTACAAGGCCACCCAATTCGTAGATGGCTCTCACCTGCCTGTTTCTTCAGCCATGAGCCTCAAAGAAGTCACACATGTGAGCATCGTTTTTGTCGGTGGCCAGTTTGCGCAGTTCCAGTAGTGACTGATTCACACTAGTTTCCTAGTGTGGCGCAGAATGCGTGGACTTCTGCCACCCTCGCAGTCCTCGCAGCCCTTGAGGGGCTCTGGTTCCTCCATATCCTGAAGGAAGATGCGGCACCGCCTTGACCTGTGGCTTCATGGGTTTCTCAACGTGTGCCCTGTCCTCATGAGACTGGAAAACAAAATCCTGGGCCGAGTTCTTGAAAGCTACAGCTTCGCACTCAAAGCAGTGGGATGCGGACAGGCAGGCAAGGGCTCGCTGCGACGGTTGGCGGCGGCCGCAGAGCCGGTGGATTTGCTGCGTCTGGGCTGCAGGAGGGCTCCCTGCGGGCGGAGACCAGTCGGCCCCACGGATCAGGGCACCGTGCAGCTGTCTGCAGGGGACCTCGGGCCTCTCCCGTCAAGCCTCTGTGTGGGACCACAGAGGTCTTGGCATCGACCAGTAACTGATAACTCGGCAAGGCTGAGAGCGTGAAGACCTCCAACTCCTTTTGCTGTGACCTCTGCAACATTAAGTATTCGTGGCTGGGAGCGTGGTTTTGCTGGATATGATAACTCTTGGGACTCAGTGTGGCTCGCCACCACGACTTGGTGATAGCGCAGGCGGTGCTTCATCGTCACGCATGCCCATTGACGCCTTGAAGTGTTTAACACCGATCTATATCCAAGAACTGGCATTGCACTTCGGATCCCAAAGGAACATCATCTTTCTTCGGAGAATGCTTAAATTTCACACCACCAACGTCTTGCTGAAAATGATGGGTCTTGGACTTAACTTAAAAATTTGAATGTTTTTGGACTACAAACCAAAGGGCAAAATGATTTCAATCTAAATAGTAAGGCGTTGAAACTTGAATATTTGGGGAATTTAACTTGTAAGGGGATTTAGCCATTCTCCCTTGGAATCTAATAATGGGAGAGTGTGTTTTTTATTCACAGTGGAATGTCCCTATTTGTGCGTACTTTTATTATTTGAATGCGTTCAGCGTCCCTGCAGAATTTGGATAATGTGGATGGTGTGCTTGGGATGGCAAACTGAATAGGAAATGGATTTTTACTCTTGGGTACAGAGTGGCCTTGGAGCTGATTTAGATGATACTTTGTACTTCTCAATTTTAGCAAAATCTAAAGTGAGTGTCAGGGGTCCCAGGATGATTCCTAAAGAGCAGTGGTTGGTAATGGAGAGGCAGTCTAATGTATTTCTCTGACTATTGGTCCCCTCTCCCAAAGAGGGCAGCTACACTCCTGTTTGACTATGGGCTCTATGATAAGTTTAATGGGGTTTGAAGAAAAAAATAGGAGAATTTTATGGGGAACACTAACTCCTCATTCTTCACGTTTCCTGCATATAAAAGAAACTCAGAATCTGTCTGTCCCTTTACTCCAACTCAGGAGCAGTGGAATAACCTATCTGATTAGTAAAATTGGGAAGAAAAAATAGGCATATCTGTTAGTTATCTGCTCAGCTCAGAGCTAACACTTCTTCCTTTTAGAATTAAAGTAAAGCTGCCCACTAGCAGGACAAATTGTTTGCTTTTTCCACAGGTGGTTTCTCCTTCCTCTGACTATGAGAGACACTGGGTGGGTAAGTCTGCCCAATTTGGGGATTCAATGTTAGGAGTGCATTTAGTTCTCACAACAAAGCTATGAACTTTAACTTAGCATTAAATTAAAAGAAGTAGTGCTTTGGCCTCCATATGGCACTGTCTTACTTCTCAATATGTTTTGAAACTAAATAATAACGAAAGATGCTAATTTGGAGGGGAGGAGAGATCTTTCCTCAGAAACAGATTTTACCCCTTATACTTTTTTTTTTAAACAGGCAAGAAACAATTTTCTATAGTAAGCTAGTAGATGAAGGGATTTTGTCAATTAAAACAACAATAAAAAATCTGCGGACCACAGATAACCTGTGGAGATTTGTTTTATGAATCTTTCCTCCCCCAACAATAAGGAAAAGTGTCAGCATCACTCTGAGAACAGGTGTGCATATTTACATTAAATAAATTATTCATTTGCTAATATTGTGGGATTGTTTTGTGGCGCATAAGAAAAAAAGAAAGCTGAAATAATCTCTATCCCTTGCATTATGCATTATAACATTAGAAAATGGGTTTTTTTTCTGGAGATATTCAACAAACAGGTTCTCTTTTCAGTCCCTGAGGTACTATAGCAAGTAGCAGAATAAAATCCAATAAAAAACTTGGGATTTATTTTTGTTCTTTGTCATCACCTTTTGTTAATGGTATGTAAGTTTCAATTTCAAAGCACATGCATTATGGTTTGGCTGGATTAAATGTTATTATTTTGATTCCCTTTGCTAAGCTCACAGTATTCTACCTTCCCTTTTCCTTCATTCTGGGAAATTGTGTACACTCACTCATAGTCACAGGTTTCCCAGAGCCGGAAAACGCCCCTAGGTAGCCTTTTCCTCTTTTCCCATGTACACATACCACCATGGAGCCTCTCCTGCTCTAAACTCACTAATTATTCCTTTCTAAACACCATTGTATGCTTCCTGCCTGTACCACTCAGTTCATTTGTTATTTAACATTTTGTTATTTGTATGCCCAGTGCATATACAGCACATATCTAAAGTTAATTACAGGATTCTTAAGGAAAGGACCAGTTTTAATACTTTGCACATGACTCAAAGCATTGTATTTTGCACCTCGTAGGCACTTTTGAATTTATCTACTTTTCCTAAGTGGAAGAAACCCTATTCAAGGAAGATAAAGAACACTTTTGGAGCTTTACTGAGGGTACAAATTTTTATGTGCTTTTTTCCTAAAATTTTAACATACAGATGGCTGAAATTATGCCTAAAATTGGAACAACTAATAGCTCACAAGTGAGAATAATTTTAGATGTTATTTTTCATGTATCTGAAATTAATAAGCCCTACTTAGAGATGAAACTATCTTTTTTTAGTGTGTACTCTTTTGCTTTCATTTGTAAAATCAACATTATTGAGGTATAATTAGCATATAATAAAATCCATCCATTTGAGAGTACGGTTCAATGAGTTTTGAATTATAACCTATATAATCATCACTACATTCAAGATACAGAACTTTTTCTCAACCTACAAGTCTCTTGGAAAACAAAAGGTTTGTGTTTGTGTGTGCATGCGTGCATTTATTTACTTTTAAATTACAGTAATGTGCCATAAAAGAAACATTTTTGGTGTGCAGTTTATTTATCGGGACATTTAAACATTATCTACATAATGTTGGGGGGGGTAAAAAGTGAAGCTTAGAGTGACTTTTCTAAAGGGCACAGATATAGCTAGTATAATAAATAGCTCGGCCTTAATAAAATGTTGTTTTTAAAGGGTGAATGTCATCATGTTCTAAGCGGATAAAGGAGAAGTTCATCAGGCCACATGGCAAGGAAGTCTTAAGTTGCCTGCTTGACTTAATTCATCTGCTTTCTTTCTGAAGACAAGGGTAAGGGAAAGAGAAATCAGAGCTATACTGAACACAATGGCAAGCCAAATGATCAGGTAATTCTCCTTAATCCTTATCTAGCACCCTGCTGAGGACTTCTCACAAGCAGTCAATTATTTTAGCGGTAGTAAGAAGCAGGCCCCACAAATAATAAATTCTCACTTTTCATCTGTGTTTGCCATGTCATTCCATGTGCCCATTTGCTTACCTTCATGACCTATCTTTAAAGCACTTAATACACTGATGCTGGAGCAGAAGCCTTCGTGGATATCTTCTGGTCATTGGGCTGAGATGAAATGTTCATTTTCTCATCCTGTGATGTGCACACAGAAATGAATGGGCTGTGGGGCAGATCTGGCATGCATTGCTGCCGCTCTGCATTATTGAACGTGCACTTGGCCTCTTTGCTTTCTTGGGTGTTCATTTACAGAGACAGGGCCCTATTTTACTTTTACTTTCTGCTGTTGATCAATAAACTGCAAACAAAACTGCTGAGACTTGATTTCTCCCTCAGACCTCTTCTTTCTTTGGGTGCTTCAGATGCAGAGACAAGAGAGTCTTCAATGAGTCCTGTTTTGACTTTTACAAAAGGAACTGTAGTTCGTTCCTGAAAATAAAGTAAGTTAGCATTTCAGAGTAGGTCTATGAACAAAGTAGGTCTATGATGCAAAATCACATGCTTCCGTGTGATAGCTTTTTAAAGACTGCATCAGGAGGGCCAGGGCTGGGGAAGATAAACCTGAGGCTATTGGGGGCTAGAATCAGGCCTGCCTCTTTTCAAATGACTGACTGTAAGAAGACAGTGTGGACCTCCTCAGCCTTTGCTTGTTTTATACCTTTAAATCTCATTAGCCTGGTGCCTGCAAATAATCCTGCTCCCCTTAAAACTGTAGGAGAGGATCTAAGAACCTGTCTCACATTAAGGTTTAAAGGACTAACTCAACTTTCAGCGTTACCCCTAAATGGTGTATATGAACTTGAATAGATAGATAAAACTTCATGCTAAATGAATGATGCCTCAGTGGTATATTCAGAGCTATCTTTTTAATCTTTGTTTGGCAGAATTAAAAGGTTCCCCAAGAGCATATATGTCTGACTTTGTGTAAAACAGTACTAGATTTGGATCATTGCTTTCCCTGATGGATCCTTCTAGGAAAATCTGCCTCACTCAGTGAAGAAGCCGTTGCATGATCCCACTCTGCTCCCTGTAATCATAGCCAGCATACCCCGAGAAGGAACTGCTCCAAGAACTCATTTATTCGCTTAGCAAGAACAGACGAATTGTGTAGCTTGGCATACTAGAGAAAGTTGGGCCAAGCAGATCCCTCTCTGGGGAGGAACTCCATGTCTTCTCTCACTTTCCCCAGCAATACTGAGTCACATTCTGGAGAGGTTGGACACTGGGGCAAATTGAGTTGGTTATCATTGTTCTCACTCTTATTTTTAACTCATTGATTTCTTTTGCTGAGGTTTGTTCCCATGGCAACAACACAGGCCACTTGGGTTAAGAAGCTCAGAAAGAGCAATGAAACTTGAAGGAATTCATTTTGTTTTTGTCTTCACTTGCCATCATCTCCAAATGCTACCAACTGCCTCATAGATCACATCATCTTTGAGTTCCCAGGACATCACTGATTAATTTTAAGACTGTTTTTATTTTCTTCCACATTTAAAAAGGGCACTTCATTTTTCCTGACACAATACTTTTACAAAAGCTTTTATTTCATATACTTCAATACATGAAACTGAGTGACAAAATCCATGAGGAAGAACAAGCCTCATACGTGGGGCCTTTTCATGGCCCATTTCCCCAGCTTAGCCAGCTCTCCCTCTATCCAGCCCTGCCCTGGTCTTTCTCCTTTTCTTTAGCCATATCAACTAACGCTGATTTTTTTTTTTCTCCCCTCTCTCACCTCAAATATCACTTCCTCAGAGGAGCCTGCTCTGGCCACTCACACTGAATTAGGCCCCACAGGTACTTTTAGTTCTTCTTTAAAGCTTTTTGTCGTAGATAGTAATTACATTTTTTTGATTATTTAAATATCTTTTCTTGTCCTAACTAGACTCTGAGCTCCCAAAGATAAGGTACTTGGCTCTTTGGTTTATCACTGAAATTCTAGCACCTTGCACAATGATTGTGAATAGGCTTGATAAATATTCATTTATTGAAAGGGTGGAAAATATCTAACTTTTTCCTTTTTTTAAATATTTTATTTATTTATTTGACAGAGATCACAAGTAAACAGAGAGGCAGGCAGAGAGGGAGGAGGAAGCAGGCTCCCCGTTGTGCAGAGCCCAATGTGGAGCTCGATCCCAGGACCCTAGGATCATGACCCGAGCCGAAGGCAGAGGCTTTAACCCACTGAGCCACCCAGGCGCCCCTAATTTTTTTCCTTCTTAAGGCTAGAATCAAGTTGATAGTTAACTTGGATGTATTGGTCAGCTCGCGCTGCCACACCAAAGTGGCATGGACTGAGTGGCTTAAACAACAATAAGTTCTCATAGTTCTGGAGACTCAGACGTCCACCACCAGGGTGCCAATTAGGTGAGAGCTTTCTTCCTGGCTTGCAGATGGCCACCTTCCCCTTTGTGTCCTCACATAGCTGATGCAGGGGTGAGGGGAGAGAGAGAAAGAGATCTTCATCTTCTTGGGAAGGCACCAATACCAACGGATTCGGACCCCACTTTTAAGACCTTACTTAGCCTTTCTCACCTCCTCACAGACCCTGCCTTTGACTACAGTCATATTGGAGTTAGTGCTTCAAATTCCTATTTGTGGGGGTGGGAACACAATTTTGTTCATCTACCTGGGATTAAGTTTACTTGACCTAAAGTTTTCCCTGTCCTTCCAGCAGATGTTAACTTATTACTTTGCAACTTTTTATGTTTTTCTTTTTTGCAAGCAAACCATTATGCTTTTGCAAGAGAACATTTTGGTTCCTGCTAGACTCTGAAGTTTCTGTCTAACTCTGTCTATGTCTCTCCTCCTCTCTCTGTTGCTCTTTGGCTTTCAGGAAAATAAACTTTTCAAAGTTTATTATTTTCTCTGAATTGAAAATTCTGGTGCAGGATGCCAACACAAAAGTGCATTAATATGAGCAAGACTCAGAAATCATTATTGATGCATTAATACAGTAAGCATATTTCTAGTTAAACCTTCAGTGTTTGCTACTGAATATCACTGGGCTTTGATGTGCTTTTTTCCTATATGGCTTTTATTTTCCACCAGTTCATATCCTTGACTGAAGGTGAGCCCCAGTCCTTGATTGTCTGCCTTCACAAAAAGTCTTATATTTGTCTGCAAGGGCTCTCTTTAATTTTTAAAATCATTTTTATTACTCTGTTCAAGGGAGTCATCTGGAAATGACATTCTGTAATAAACTGCCCTGGACAAATATTATTTTTTTTCTTGTGAAAAGCTTCGTTTCCTGTTTTTCTTCTTCAAATAGCCATTGGCAGTTCTGATTCAGAATGCAGGGCTACCAGAGGAACAGCTCTTGCCAAGTGAAGCTTTTTTTTTTTTTTTAATTCCTCCTGCTTTTATGTTATATTTAATCAAAGGTACACCATTTTGTATTCTTTTTTTCTCCCAATTTTACTTTAAATTTCATTTCTGTAATTGATTTTTCAGTTTTCACTGAACTTGCAAATGAATGCAAAGACCTGTTAAAAGAAACATTTCATTTATTAATTTACTGTTGCATGGGTCGGTTGTTTCTGAGGGATTAAGAAAGTTACCTCGGGTGTGAACCAGGTGTGTGAACAGCCTACTTGAGTAGTGACTTTGAAGGTCCGCACTGAATAACATTCCACTTGAAAAAGTAGCTTCAGGCTAACTTCATGCATTAATGAGGCAGTCATTTTTTTTAATTGATTTATTCTAATTTCTTTTTTAAATTTTTTTATTTATTCATTTTTTCAGTGTTCCAAGATTCATTGTTTATGCACCACACCCACTGCTCCATGCAATATGCGGCCTCCATAATACCCACCACCAGGCTCACCCATCCCCCCACCCTCCTCCAAAACCCTCCGTTTGTTTCTCAGGGTCCAGAGTCTCTCATGGTTCGTCTCCCCCTCCGATTTCCCCCAACTCACTTCTCCTCTCCATCTCCCCATGTCCTCTGTGTTATTCCTTATGCTCCACAAGTAAGTGAAACCATATGATACTTGACTCTTCTGCTTGACTTACTTCACTCAGCATAATCTACTCCAGTCCCCGTCCAAGCTGATACAAAAGTTGGGTATTCATCTTTTCTGATGGAGGCGTAATACTGCATTGTATATATGGACCATATCTTCTTTATCCATTCATCTGTTGAAGGCGGTCATATTGACCAGACTTGTGAAAGAAGAAATAAGCCTCCTTACTTGCCGCCTTACCCTATTTGAATTTCATGCCGGTCTGGACCTTAAGTGTCCGTTTTCAGTGGAGGGGTTTTACATCTTTCTGATCCATTTAGAGTAGAGCCAGGGGCATTTATGACAAAGGTGACCAGGTAAATGGTAAAACAGTAAAATCCCATCACCTGGCTGTGCTGATTTATTCCATGCCCATATGGAACCATTTATTACCTAGACAGCATCAAGGACCAATTTATCTATTAAAGCATTAGCACTAAAATGTTAACGTATTTTTTTAACCTAAATGTTTTAAATATCCATTTATGTTCCAGAAAATGATGGAAAAATGAAGTTGCATTGATCATTGTTTCTACCTTCAAGGATGTTATAATCTACTAGAAAAAATATAGATAATAGATGAATAACGAGAGGGGGCATGATTATGAACATAGGAATTCAGAGGAGGAAGTGATGGTTGTCATTACATTTGTGGAAAGAGTAGAAGGATTTCCAGCATAGAGACATTTGCGCTGCTGCCTGAGGGATGAATGCAAGTTGAGCAAACAGAAAACATGAAGGTCGGTATTCTGCACAGAAGAGCCAAGGCCCGGACAAAAAAAAATAACATAGCCATTTGCTCCCTAAATAGGTTGGAAAGACAGGACTGGAATAGAGCATAGAAAATATTGGATGTCACTTAGATTTTAGACATTCTGAAGATCTTGGGGGATCTGAAATAGGGGAGGAGAAATAGAAAGGAGGAGACAGCAGAAAGTTATGTTGGATAATAAAATTGTAGACTTTACAATGTCTTAGGAGGAAAGGAACTGGCAATTGAATTTGAGTCTAGTTTTTTTTTTCAAGATTTTATTCATTTATTTGACAGAGATCACAAGTAGACAGAGAAGCAGGCAGAGAGAGATAGAGGGGAGGAAGTAGGCTCCCCGCTGAGCAGAGAGCCCGATTTGGGGCTTGATCCCAGGACCCTGAGATCATGATCTGAGCCGAAGGCCGAGGCTTTAACCCACTGAGCCACCCAGGTGCCCCGAATCTGTAGTTTTTATCCTGGGTGATTGAGAGGATGATGTTCTTAGAAAAAGGAACTTTGAGGTTTGGAGCAAGGTGTTTTGGTTTTGTTTTGTTTTGTTTTCTAAAAAAATTTATTTATTTATTTGTCAGAGAGAGAGAGAGCGCACACAAGCAGGGGGAGCAGCAGGCAGAGGGAGAAGCAGGCTCCCCACTGAGCAGAGAGCCCTACATGGGGCTCAATCCTAGGACCTTGGGATCATGACCTGAGCCGAAGGCAGACACTTAACTGACTGAGCCACCCAGAGATCTCTGGAGCAAAGTGTTTTGAAGAAGGAAATATTTTATTTCAGAAATAAAAATATGTTTCTGTGAAATCTTCCCAAGCCTTAGTTGTTGAAAGGAATATATAACTTTCAGGGTATAGACTCAGTACTGGATTTTAATCCAGATATGATTTCCAGAACTTCATATCTGAGAGAAATTTATAAGATCTCCTCTGTGCCAGCTGATATCCTTTATTGCCTACTACCTTGTTGAAGAAGTTACATGATAACTTACTATCTTCATTTCTTTTGTTTTCACGTAATGTGCAGTCAAGAAAGAAGAGAGCTATGTAAAGAAAATGCCCAAATAGACCATATACAAGGAGAGAGAAACTTAATAAAAAACAACAACAACAAAAAGACATGGTTGAGGGTACATTTGGAATCTGGGTGAGATAGTAGGTGATGGTGATTGCAAACATTGATCTTCAAACTGGATTCATCTGATGGTGTGGGCTCTGGGATTTAAGATTCAGATGCCGGGAGCACCTGGGTGGCTCAGTGGGTTAAGCCTCTGCCTTCAGCTCAGGTCATGATCTCAGGGTCCTGGGATCAAGCCCCGCATCAGGCTCTCTGCTCAGTGGGGAGCCTGCTTCCTCCTCTCTCTCTTCCTGCCTCTCTGCCTACTTGTGATCTGTCTCTCTCTCTGTCAAATAAATAAATAAAATCTTTAAAAAAAACAAAAAGATTCAGATGCCATTTCTAACTTCCAGTAGAGCTCTCCATTTTCTAAAGATTCTGACCGCAGTCTGCTGATGGTAGAAGAGCTCTGCTGGATGTGGAAACTATACTAGAAAAGGCTGGACCTCGAGTGTGCATGTTACGTAGAAGAGCGGCCACATGGAAGAATCTCTAGGTTTGTCTTGACATGGGAGAAAAGGAGTGTTTGTGCATCTGGGTGTCTGTGTGTTTAACAATTATTTTGCTTAAGAGAGAAGAGAAAATACTTTGTTCTAATTTCTCCTCAAGTGTTCTTTAGCTTTTTGACCTAAACTCAAGTGAGATTTTCTTTCTTTTTAAGCATAAAGACTTTAAAGAGTACTTGAGGTTTTTTTAGCAAGATTTTTTTTTTATAATTCTCAAAGTCAATTGCCTTTGAGGAAGTGATAACAATAGAATCAAGTAACATTTTCTCATTTGCTCATATAATCCAATTGTTGGACTAGATGTTTATGTGTATTATGAAGGCATAAATGCTATAGGCTGTCTTAAGAATTTGTTGATCCTTTATTGATATTCTGAGGTTCAGATGAAATATATCAGCAGTATCTAAGACCATGTTCTCCCACCCAGGTCTATTTAAAATTTCCATGTTCTTTTGAGTTCTGTAGCAAGTGTCTGGATACCTAATGAAAATAAATAATGGGAGAGTGCTGTTTGATAAGCCATCTTTTTTTCTTTCTTACATCTACTAAATGGACTAAACCTTGAGTTTCTTTGGAAATAGAAGCAAAGCTAGGTAGACTAGACTGAAAAATTCAGACAGTTCTCATGAGAAAGCCTTGGTATATAGGGATTTAAATCACAAGCAAGTGAATAGGAGTATGGGTTAGAAATTATGGGCTAGAAGACTGGTTAATGGCAGATTATGAGAAAGGCAGGTAAGGACTGTGTGCAATAAAGGAGTTTGATATTACAGTGGTAGCTGCCTAAACTAAGATTTTCTTACATATTTTATGTCAGAGAAACTATACATTGTTCAGAATGTGGGACTGTGATTTGAGGCAGTGAAATGGAGAAGAAGAGAAACAGAAACAAACTGATGGCTACTAGTGAAATATAGCCGTTTTAAAATGTTTTAAATAAAACTATACATTTAAGATGTATAACATGATAATTTGTTATACATACACAGTGAATGGATTAGTACAGTCAAGCTAATTATCATCTTTTTTTTAACTAGAGATACTGTCACGGCTGGCACGACAACACGACCAGGGTCGGGAGGGTAAGAGGATGGTTAAAAGAAAAAGACGCAAAGAGATGGGGGCAGGAGGGACACAGAGGAGGTTGTCCAAACAGTGTCACTTTATTCAGCTACATGCACTAATGTATATATTTGCAGCAAGACTAAGAATAAAGAAACAATCATACATAACAAGCCTGACCCAATTACAGCAATTTCTCACTATCAATTTCTCAAGCATCTATGTTCAAACATCCTGGTGCCCCATGGCTGTTACATATAGATAAGTTCCAAGTTGCTACAAGAGATGAGAAAGGGCACCAGCTGTGGTTTATGATTCGTTCAGACACAACAAGACCTTGGCTAAGGCCACATTGTTTTGTTTCCAACTAACCTTTGTGAGAGGTCACATAGGCGAGCAGAGGGCACATAGCTCAGACCCTTTCTCAGTGCTACTCAACTTTTCCAACTATTAGGTCATATTAACTTTTTAGTTTCCAAGGAGGCACAAGTCAGGGCCTGGTTTGGCTCCAGTCTCCAACCTTAACGCAGCCTCCCACAAGATACTTAATTTTTAATTAAATTTTAATTTAATTCTCATTTAATTAAAAAAATTTAATTCCAGCATAGTTAACCTGCAGTGTTATATTAGTTTCTAGTGTACAATACAGTGATTCAAGAACTCTATACATGATTCAGTGCTCATCGTGATGTGTAGCTTAATCTCCTCCACCTATTTTACCCATTCCGCACCCCACCCTCACCCCTCCGGTAACCATCACTTTATTCTCTGTAGTTAAGAGTCTATTTCTTGGTTTGTCTCTTTTTTTCCCCCTGTGCTTTTTTTTGTTTCTTAAATTCCACACATGAGTGAAATCATACGGTATTTGTCTTTCTCTGACTGACTTAATTCATTTAGATTTGTATTTTCTGGGTCCATCCATGTTGTTGCAAATGGCAAGATTTCATTCTTTTTAATGGCTGAATAGTATCCGTGTGTGTGTGTGTGTGTGTGTGTGTGAGTATCACACATTCTTTAGCCATTTATTCATGCACACTTGGGCTAAACATACCTTCTTACATAGTTACCATTCTGTGTGTGTTCGTGTGCACACAAATTTGTGTCTGAGAGAGACAAGGGAGACATGAGAGTGCCCAAAATAAACTCTCTTAGAACCCGTATTCAATACAGTATTATTAACTATAGTCCTCATGTTGCACATTAGATATGTATACTTATTCATCCTACATAACTACAGCTTTGCACCCTCTGACTCCCATCTCTCCATTTCCCCTATCCCTTCCACCTGCTTTCTACTTTCTGCTTCTATGTATTTAATTCTTTTAGACTTTACATGTAAATTAGATCATGAATATTTTTCTTTCTGTTTCAGGCTTGTTTCACTTAGCATAATGTCTTCCATGTTCATCTGCATTATTGCAAATGATGGGATTTCCTTTCTTCCATCTGTCTATATCTATCTATCTATCTATCTATCTATCATCTATCTATAACAGTTTCTGTATCCATTAATCTGTTGATGAATCCTTAGCTCATATTCGTATCTTGTCTATTATGACTATTGCTTCCATGAACATAGAAGCATAGCTATCTCTTCAAGGTACTTATTTCATTTCCTTTGAGTATATACCCAAAAGAGAAATTGTTGGGGTAGTTGTATTTTCAGTTTTTTGAGGAAACTCCGTACCATTTCATGATAGCTGCACCAGCTTACATTCTCACCAACAGTACACAAGGGTTCTCTTTTTTCCACATCCTTGACAATACTTCCTCTTATTTATTCTTGTGCTAATCATCACCCGAACAGATGTGATATATCATTGTGGTTTTGATTTGTATTTCCATGATGATTAATGATGTTGAACACCTTCTCATTTCCCTGTTGGCCATTTGTTTGTCTTCTCTGGCAAAATGGTTATTCGGGTCCTTTGCCCAGTATTTAATTGCATTGTTTGATATAAAACTTTCTGCGCATTGTTATTTTTTACTGATGATAAAATTACTGAAGGGTCATAGCATGTAAAATATTCTCATTCATACTATAACTAATTGACCAACTTGAAATTCAATAATTATTCAACTGTGGCAACACTACTTTAGCATGATCACTTTCAAACAAGTAGCTTATCCATAAAACCATAGAAACAGCTCTTCATTTGTTCATTCTAAGCAGCTAAGGAGACATATCCACCAGAAGATAAATGGTTCTGGTTCTTGGTGTGAATGTTGCAGCAAAAGCAATATTTTTTTTCTCATGTAAACCACTCTATTTTTGGTTATTCTAACTGGTCCCTGAAATTAGCTGATGTTGCAAATGGTCACAGCAGCTGATACAAACCTTCTCTCCTGCCTGTGTTCCAACAAAGAGCTGACATCACAACTCCATTACTTGGTAGCAGTGGGCAAAACAGTAATCATGTCCTTGGAGTGAACAGTAAACATTTGACCCAAGGAGTTGAAGGTAGGAGAATGCTTCTATCTGTGTGTTAGCTCACAAAAGCAACACTTTCCTTGAGTCTACCTCAAAATTCAGAAGCCAGTTTTCTGACTACAGCCTCGAATGGTAGATAGGGAGAATATAAGAGGAAGGGCCAGCAATTTCATGATGTAACTATAAACCAGTACTTATCTTTGTTATTTAATAGATTATGTCCTCTGTACCCTTTTGACTGAAACTCATGAAGTTCTTATTGCAGTAGAGGATTTTTGAAGTAATTGCTTTAGATTTTGGGAGCTCAAAAGAGCTAGTATTTTGAGGAGGGAGATTGGTTAATCACTAATACTGGAATGAAATTTCTCAGCAGTGGCCTAATGACTTTTAGCCTCTTATTCTATCATAGGAAGGGCTGCTACTTTGTGGTGTGCTACAAAGCCTGTCTAAATAGAGCACTTAGAGTTCTGGCCATGAACTAAACCTCTGTTCATGCACAAGGGAGAAAATCTCTTAGAACATCATCCTCAGGGTGAAGAGAAAGATAAATCCTTTCCTCAAATTGTATGCTAGAACTCCTAAGAACAAGAATAAGCCACAAAACCCCAAGAGATGGGAAACAAACAACTTTTTAAATTTTATTCACACATAGGGGTGCCTGGGTGGCTCAGTGGATTAAGCCACTGCCTTCGGCTCAGGTCATGATCTCAGGGTCCTGGAATCGAGCCCTGCATGGGGCTCTCTGCTCAACAGGGAGGCTGCTTCCCCTCCTCTCTCTCTGTCTGACTCTCTGCCTACTTGTGATCTCTTTCTCTCTGTCAAATAAATAAATAAATAAAATCTTAAAAAAAATAAATTTTATTCACACAACTTTAGGAAATAAAGATTGTTTTTTCTATTGCCCAATGAAGTGAGAGGTCTTTTCCACTTAACGGAGGGGAGTTTTGGCTTTTAAGATTGTATTTTTATCTTCTCCTGCTCCTTTTTGGGGCTATTCCCATCAACTCAGTGGAGTAAAAATCCTTCACTCCACTCTTGGACTCTGCCTACTATAAGCCTGATCCTATCCTATTCCTTCCTCCTATGGAAACTGCCAACCCTCACCCACACTGATTCTGCTTGCAAAATTAACAGCTTCTTAAGGTGACTACATCCTTCAACCTATTTCCTTGTCCTCCTCCTTGTCTATAGTAATTAGATAGGGAAACATTATTAGAAGTGGGAACCGCATTAGAAGTGGAGTTAAGGGGCACCTGGCGGCTCAGTTGGTTAAGCATCTGCCTTCAGCTCAGGTCGTGATCCCAGGTTTCTGGGATCGAGCCCCACATTGGACTTCCTATTCCGCGGGGAGTCTGCTTCTCCCTCTCCCTCTGCTCACATGTACTCTCTCTTGCTCATTCTCCCTCTCTCAAATAAATAAATAAAAGAAGTGGAGTTAACTCCCTTACACCTAACCTGAATGCCTAATAGTTTAGGTGTTATCAGTAACCCTAATGATCTCAAGTCAAAGAAGTTAAGGCTGAATATTTCTAAATTAGGGATAATTTAATTATGAGGAATATTTCACATTAATTTATATTAATTTTCACATTATTAGGAAAATTTAACAGTAGAAAAATTTCTGAATATATTGTGGCTTTGATTTTACAACTTTTCTATATCTAAACTTCCTCATTTTTCTATGGAATATTTAAAAATCACTGGAACTGTCCCTGAATCATTAAATTTATAACGTGCTTCAAAATTCTTCTGTAAAACTTATGAAGAGGTTTTAATATAGAAGTCAAATTTATAAAATAAAAATTTATTATTTAGCCACTATCCATTTAATCAAAGATGATAACTACATGGTAGTCTCTTGCATATTGATTTCTTTGGAGGGGTGCATAAAAGAATTGAGTACTTCCATCTTAACAGTCTTAAAATACTATAGCTGTTTTTCACACCTAGGAATTACTCAGAATGCATTTTTCACACAACTGGCAATCGTATCTAGCTATATGAGCAAATCCAAATGCCAAAATGTCAGGAGAGCAGGTGAGATCACCTATAATAACAAAGACTAGACATTTTTATGTACAAGGAACTGCATTTCTTTCTCTCTTAAGAACAATTATCGAAACTAGGAACACAGTCCACAAAGGATTCTGGCTAATTCCCATAATGCCACTGCTGCTCACTCAGTCATCCATCTCTTCTATTCAAGCTATAGAGACAGTCCCCGTTAGTGCCTTTTTATCCTATGAACTGGTCCCATTGTGGTTCAGAATGAGAAAGTAGAAGGGTAAAAACAATTTTTTGGACTAGTTGAGCAACTGATTCCTTTGGGATTCACCCCTGGCCTTTTCAAGGGCAATATTTCCATAAATAAATTGGGCTTTGTTTTCTTCCATGAAGATAGCTAATTCAAACTTAAAAGACATTTGAATGCCAGAATCACTTTATTGTTCTTTTGCTGTAATGATTTAGATTAAATGTCATTGTGCACTCAAGCTTACCAGGTAATTGAGCAACTATGGTCTTTATTTGTTGATATATTCATGGTTCTTTAAATATCAATGACCATGGGTTTGGAGTATGAAATAATAGTTGGCAAATATGCACTCATTATGAATAAGAGACACACAACTATAAAAATTAGTAATTTTTAAATTAATGGGTTTCAAATTATTAACTTAGAATAAATTGTCTTTTTAAAAATTATAATTATATAATTATGAATCAGATTTCCCTTGGAGAGCAAAGTACTTTGTTGAAAGTATAAGCCTTTTTTTTTTCTTTGTTGGTGAGAAGAGTAGCTATTTTAAAAATAACCCCTTTATCAGTGAGATTTCTTTTTCTTTTTTTTAAATTATTTTTAACATATACTGTATTATTCGACCCAGGGGTACAGATCTATGAATCATCAGGCTTACACATTTCACAGCACTCACCATAGCACATATCCTCCCCAATGTCCATAACCCAAACACCCTATCCCTATCCCCGGCCCCCTAGCAAATGTCAGTTTGTTTCCATGAGATTAAGAGTCTTATAGTTTGTCTCCGTCCTGATCCCATCTTGTTTCAATTTTTCCTTCCTACCTCCCAAAGCCCCCCTGCCTTTTAAATTCCTCATATCAGAGAGATCATATGATAATTGTCTTTCTCTGATTGACTTATTTCGCTCAGCATAATACCCTCTAGTTCCATCCACATCATCGCAAATGGCAAGATTTCATTTCTTTTGATGGCTGCATAGTATTCCATTGTGTATGTATGTGTGTGTGTGTATATATATATATATATATATATATACGACCTCTTTATCCATTCATCTGTTGATGGACATCTAAGTTCCTTCCATAGTTTGGCTGTTGTGGACATTGCTGATATAAACATTTGGGTCCAAAAGGGATCACTACATTTGTATCTTTAGGGTAAATACCTAGTAGTGTGATTGCTGGGTCATAGGGTAGCTCTGTTTTCAACTTTTTGAGGAATCTCCATGCTGTTTTCCAGAGTGGTTGCACCGGCCTGCATTCCCACCAACAGTGTAGGAGGGTTCCCCTTTCTCTGCATCCTCACCAGCATCTGTCATTTCCTGACTTGTTAATTTTAGCCATTCTGACTGGTGTGAGGTGGTATCTCATTGTGGTTTTGATTTGTATTCCCCTGATGCTGAGTGATGTGGGGCACTTTTTCATGTGTCTGTTGGCCATCTGGATGTCTTCTTTGCAGAAATGTCTGTTCATGTCCTCTGCCCATTTCTTGATTGGATTGTTTGTTCTTTGGGTATTGAGTTTGATAAGTTCTTTACAGATTTTGGATATTAGCCCTTTATCTCATATGTCGTTTGCGAATATCTTCTCCCATTCTGTCAGTTGTCTTTTGGTTTTGTTGACTATTCCCTTTGCTGTGCAAAAGCTTTTGATCTTGATGAAGTCCCAATAGTTCATTTTTGCCCTTGCTTCCCTAGCTTTTGGCGATGTTCTTAGGAAGAAGTTGCTGCGGCTGAAGTGGAAGAGGTTGCTGCCTGTGTTCTCCTCAAGGATTTTGATGGATTCATGTCTCACATTGAGGTCCTTCATCCATGTTGAGACTATTATTGTGTGTGGTGTAAGGAAATGGTCGTTTCATTTTTCTGCATGTGGCTGTCCAATTTTCCCAACACCGTTTGTTGAAGAGACTGTCTTCTTCCCATTGGATATTCTTTCCTGCTTTGTTGAAGATTAGTTGACTATAGAGTTGAGGGTCTATTTCTGGGCTCTCTGTTCTGTTCCACTGATCTATTTGTCTGCTTTTGTGCCAGTACCATACTGTCTTGATGATGACAGCTTTGTAACAGAGCTTGAAGTCTGGAATTGTGATGCCACCAACTTTAGTTTTCTTTTTCGACATTCCTCTGGCTATTTGAGGTCTTTTCTGGTTCCATTTCTTTGAAAAAAAAATGGATGGGATTTTGATAGGGATAGATTGTTTTAGGTAGCATGGACTTTTTCACAATATTTGTTCTTCCAATCTATGAGCATGGAACATTTTTCCATTTCTTAGTGTCTTCCTCAATTTCGTTCATGAGTATTTTATAGTTTTCTGAGTATAATTCTTTGTCTCTTTGGTTAGGTTTATTCCTAGGTAACTTATGGTTTTGGGTGCAATTGTAAATGGGATTGACTGTTTGATTTCTCTTTCTTCTGTCCTGTTGTTGGTGTAAAGAAATGCAACTGATTTCTGTGCATTGATTTTATATCCTAACACTTTACTGAATTCCTGTATAAGTTCTAGCAGTTTTGGAGTGGAGTCTTTTGGGTTTTCCACATATAGTATCACATCATCTGCAATGGGTAATAGTTTGACTTCTTCTTTGCCAATTTGAATGCCTTTAATTTCTTTTTGTTGTCTGATTGCTGAGGCTAGGGCTTCTAGTACTATGTTGAATAGCAGTGGTGATAGTGGTCATCCCATAAGTGTTCCTGACCTTAGCAGAAAAGCTCTCAGTTTTTCTCCATTGAGAATGATATTCAGAGTGGGCTTTTCATAGATGGCTTTGATGATATTGAGGTATGTACCCTCATCCCTACACTTTGAAGAGTTTTGATCAGGAAAGGATGCTGTACTTTGTCAAATGCTTTTTCAGCATCTATTGAGAGTATCCTATGGTTCTTGTTCTTTCTTTTATTAATGTATTGTATCACATTGATTGATTGGCGGATGTTGAACCAACCTTGCAGCCCTGGAATAAATCCCACTTGGTCGTGGTGAATAGTCCTTTAATGTACTGTTGGATCCTATTGACTAGTATTTTGGTGAGAATTTTTGCATCTGTGTTCATCAAGGATATTGGTCTATAGTTCTCTTTTTTGATGGGATCCTTGTCTGGTTTTGGGATCAAGTTGATGCTGGCCTCATAAAATGAGTTTGGAAGTTTTCCTTCCATTTCTATCTTTTGGAACAGTTTCAGGAGAATAGGAATTCATTCTTCTTTAAATGTTTGGTAGAATTCCCCTGGGAAGCCGTCTGGCTCTGGGCTCTTCTGTGGTGGGAGATTTTTGATGAGTGGTTCAATCTTCTTACTGGCTATGGGTCTGTTCAGGTTTTCTATTTCTTTCTGGTTCAGTTTTGGTAATTTATATGTCTCTAGGAAAGGATTCATTTCTTTCAGAGTGTTAAATTTCTGGTGTATAGTTGCTCATAATATGTTCTTATAATTGTTTATATTTCTTTGGTGTTGGCTGTGATCTCTCCTCTTTCATTCATTATTTTATTTATTTGGGTCCTTTCTCTTTTCTTTTTGAGAAGAGTGGCCAGTGGTTTAACAATCATATTAATTCAAAGAACCAGCTCCTAGTTTCAATGATTTGTTCTATTGGTTTTTTTTTTTGTTTCTATTTCATTGATTTCTGCTCTGATCTTTATGATTTCTCTTCTCCTTCTGGGTTTAGGCTTTCTTTGCTTTTCTTTCTCCAGCTCCTTTAGGTGTAAGGTTAGGTTGTGTACTTGAGACCTTTCTTGTTTCTTGAGAAAGGCTTGTATCCCTATATATTTTCCTCTCAGGGCTGCCTTTGCTGTGTCCCACAGATTTTGAACCGTTGTGTTTTCATTATCATTTGTTTCCATGAATTTTTTCAATTCTTCTTTCATTTCCTGGTTGACCCATTCATTCTTAAGAAAGATGCTGTTTAGTCTCCATGTATTTGTGTTCTTTCCAAAGTTCCTCTTGTGATTGAGTTCTAGCTTCAGAGCATTGTGGTCTGAAAATATGCAGGGAATGATCCCAATCTTTTGATACTGGTTGAGACCTGATTTATGATCCGGGATCATTCTGGAGAATGTTCCATGTGCACTAGAGAAGAATGTGTGTTCTGTTGCTTTGGGATGGAATGTTCTGAATATATCTGTGATGTCCATCTGGTCCAGTGTGTCATTTAAGGCCTTTATTTCCTTTTTGATCTTTTGCTTGGATGATCTGTTCATTTCAGTGAGGGGAGTGTTAAAGTCCCCTACTATTATTGTATTGTTGTCAATGTGTTTCTTTGATTTTGTCATTAATTGGTTTATATAGTTGGCTGCTCCCAGGTTAGAGGCATAGAAATTTAAAATTGTTAGATCTTCTTGTTGGACAGACCCTTTGAGTATGATATAGTGTCCTTCCTCATCTCTTATTATAGTCTTTGGCTTAAGATCTAATTGATCTGATATAAGGATTGCCACTCCATCTTTCTTTTGATGTCCATTAGCATGGTAAATTGTTTTCCACCCCCTCACTTAAAATCTGGAGATGTCTTTGGGTCTAAAATGAGTTTCTTATAGACAGCATATCGATGGGTTTTGGTTTTTTATCCATTCTAATACCCTTTGTCTTTTGATTGGGGCATTTTGCCCATTTATATTCAGGGTAACTATTGAGAGATATGAGTTTAGTGCCATTGTTTTGCCTGTAAGGTGACTGTTACTCTATATTGTTTCTGGTCCTTTCTGGTCTACTACTTTTAGGCTCTCTCTTTGCTTAGAGGACCCCTTTCAATATTTCCTGTAGAGCTGGTGTTTGCAAATTCTTTCAGTTTTTGTTTGTCCTGGAAGCTTTTTATCTCTCCTTCTATTTTCAATGATAGCCTAACTGGATATAGTATTTTGGCTGCATGTTTTTCTCATTTAGTGCTCTGAATATATCATGCCAGTTCTTTCTGGCCTGCCAGGCCTCTGTGAATAAGTCTGCTGCCAATCTAATATTTTTACCATTATATGTTATAGGCTTCTTGTCCTGGGCTGCTTTCAGGATTTTCTCTTTGTCAATGAGACTTGTAAGTTTTACTATTAGATGACGAGGTGTGGACCTATTCTTATTGATTTTGGGGGTGGTTCTCTGCACCTCCTGGATTTTGATGCTTGTTCCCTTTGCCATATTAGGGAAATTCTCTACAATAATTCTCTCCAATATACCTTCTGCTCCCCTCTCTCTTTCTTCTTCTTCTGGAATCCCAATTATTCTAATATTGTTTCATCCTATGGTATCACTTATCTCTTAAATTCTCCCCTCCTGGTCCAGTAGTTGTTTGTATCTCTTTTGCTCAGCTACTTTATTCTCTGTCATTTGGTCTTCTATATTGCTAATTCTCTCTTCTGCCTCATTTATCCTAGCAGTAAGAGCCTCCATTTTTGGTTGCACCTCATTAATAGCTTGGTTAGGTTTTATTCCTTTATTTCTCCAGAAAGGGCTTTTATCTCTCCAGAGAGGGTTTCTCTAATATCTTCCATGCCTTTTTCGAGCCCAGCTAGCACCTTGAGAATCGTCATTCTGAAGTCTAGATCTGACATATTACCAATGTCCATATTGATTAGGTCCCTAGCCTTCAGTACCTCCTCTTGTTCTTTTGTGTGTGTGTGTGTGTGTGTGGTGAGTTTCCACATTTTATTGTCATTTTATCCAGATAAGAATATATGAAGGAGAGAATAAAATAGTAAACAGGTGGCAAAGACTCCAGGAAAATGTGCTTTAACCAAATCAGAAGAGACCCCAAATCATGGGGGGAATAAAGGGGGTAAAAAGAAGTTCAGAAAAAAAGAAAAAATTTTAAAAAGAAAAAAAAATAAAGAAAAATATAAAAAAGAAAATACATATATTTGACTGGTGAATAGAACAGAGTCACCCACTTAATTTTGGGAGTATTTTGGTCTCTTAGAAGAAACTACTTCCCAAAATTTTAAAGAATTATATATATATATATATATATATACACACACACACACACACACACACACACACACACACTAAGGGTAAACAAGATGAAGGGATGGAATATGATTATAAAGATGAAAAATTTATTTTAAAAAATTTCTAAAAAAGGCTAAGATAGGTTGGGTAGGAGAATAAAGAAAAAGAAAGCAGAAAGGATTTGCTCAGGGTGGAGACTAGAACAAAGCCCTGTGCTAGATTTAGGGTATATTTTGATCTATTAGAAGAAGTTGTATACCAAATTTTTTTAGAAGAAAAAACCCTATGTGTATACAAAAAATAAAGTTAGATACAATGAAGGATAAAATAGGACTATAATAATGAAGGTTCAAAAAAGATTTTTTTAATGAAAGTTATTGTTAAGATAAACTAGTTAAAAAACATTAAAAGAGGAAAGAGTAAAAGTTAAAAAAATTTAGCATAATAAAATTTAAAAAAATTAATTAACTTTGCAAGACTAAAGAATCATGGGGTGAAAGCCATGAATTCCATGCTTTGCTTTCTCCTACTTCCTCCTCCTCTCCTCTCCTTGGTAAGTGAACTTGGTCTGGCTGGATGTTCTTGCTGCTCTTCTGGAGGAAGGGCCCCTTGCTTGTGATTCTCAAGTGTCTTTGCCTGAGGCAGAATTGCATCACCCTTACCAAGGGCTGGGCTAAGTAATCTGCTCCTGTTTGCTTTCAGGAGCTTTTGTTCCCTGATCACTTTCAATTTTTTTTTTTTTTTTCTGGAGGACAGGAATGAAAATGATGGCCTCCTGATCTCCGGCCCAGAGGAGCCTAGAGCTTGGGGTCCTGCTCCTCAGTGTGCCCTCGGAGAAAAGCACCCAATCACTCCCCTCTCCCTGGCCTCCGGCTGCACTCCAAGATCACCCAACCTGTGACCAAGGGTTTCTGTCTCTGGCACACAGCCTCACCTAGAGTCTCTAAACCCAGCAGATCCCTGTCCTCTTCCAGGGGGCTCTCCCCAGATCTTGTGGGGTCCTTGCTCACAGAGCAGTGGTCTGACTGATCACAGTTTAAGGTAACCCTGAGTTGAGAGCTCACTCCTCCACTCCATCTCTGTAGCTGGCTTCCTTGCTCTAATACCCATGAGCTCTGGGACACTCAGACACCCCCGATCTTTCTGTGACCCCACAGGACCTGAGACCACCCCATGTGGGCTTCACCCCGGCTTAGCTTCTGGAGCGATGTGCCTCAGTGGAGCAGACTTTTAAAAGTCCTGATTTTGTGCTCCATTGCTTCGCCACTTGCCAGGAGCCGGCCCCTCCCCCTGTGGTCTATCTTCCCATCACTTTGGATTCACTTCTCCACAGGTCCTACCTTTCAGAAAGTGGTCGATTTTCTGTCTCTAGAATTGCTGCTCTTCTTCTCTTCAATCTCCTGTTGGATTTGTAGGTGTTCGGAATGGCTTGATAAGCTATCTAGCTGATCTCCTACTACCTGTTGTAGTCTCAGCCTGCTACTCCTCTGCCATCCTGACTCCTCCCCCTTCATGTTTTTTTAAAAGATTTTATTTATTGGTTGGCTGGGTGATGGTCATTGGGGACGGTATGTGGTGTGGTGAATGCCATGAATTTTGTAAGACTGATGAATTTACAGGCCTGTACCCCTGAAACAAATAATACATCATATGTTAATAATAAAATATTTTATTTATTTATTTATTTATTTATTTGAGAGAGTGAGCAAGTAAGAGAGGAAGAAAGACCATGACCAGGGGAGAGGCTGAGGAAGAGGGAGAAGCAGACTCCCTGCTGAGTAGGGAGCCTGACACAGGGCTTGATCCCAGGACCCTGGGATCATAACCTGAGCTGAGGGCACCTGCTTAACCAACTGAGCCACCCAGGTGCCCCTTTTCATGCTTTTTTGTATAATATTTTTCAATAAGAATATACAGATCTCCATTCCCTTTCTCAAAGCCAGTGTGGCCAAATATGGTTTGGAATTGAGAAGTGTTTGTTTTTGAGGATGTTTATGTGGTATATATACTTTATATTAGTCTATACCTTCTGTGGGATCAGAGACAGCCTCTTGTAATCAAACACATTCATTCTTCAAAGTATGGATATGCTCAGTAAGTGGCATTCATATGGCTTTAGGTCAGATCAGGTCAGGTCACCTTTTACCAAAAAGTGAGTTATAAAATCTTCTGGTTTTCAGAGCTTTATTTATTTATTATTTTTTTTTAGAATTTCAGGTAAGGAATTATATGACTGTACTAATTTTATAATCAGAGAAGAAGAGACTACAAATATATTTAGAAAATAACGTTATTGTTGGCATGGCAGTTGAAAGGTAGGTGGGCACGTGAAAATGAATTCCTCTTTGGGTTTGCTTTTGTTTTCTTTTTACTGTATCTGCAGGATGCAAAAGTGATAGAAAAGCTCTTAATTTCTAATGAAATATTAGTTAGGGCAAGTTAATTCAGCTTTTGACAGCTGTCTTATACAGGTTTATAATGGAGGGAGAAACAGTGTTAATTAAGTATGAGCTATTCAAAAGAGGAAGATATGAGTGATTTTGGAAAACTGTCTTCTGCAGCTGACATACCAACAAATTGTCTCCTGGGAAGAAACTAGTTTTTCAGGCTCTTCCCCAGTCTAAGTGTGTGCTTTGCTAGGTGGGGGGTTAATAAGCAACATCTGACAGTGGCAAGAGTACTCTTGTCACATTTCCTGCCTTAACATTTCAAGATTGCTAAGCATCTGGTTTTTTACTGGGATCATTTTGGTAATCTCCTTTTCAAAACAGGCCTCGGTCTATAAACAGACTTTTTCACACCTAGGGATATAAGTTAGATAGTTTTGGGATGATTGTTACGGTGCCACCTTTATGTTCTAGGATAAACCTGAATTGGTTACTTGGGCTCAAATTGCCCCTCAATCTGATGGAAACAAAGATGAAACAAAATGATTGTTTTACTGCTTTACTCCTGTCTTTAAGACCTTTCTTTCCTCCAACTTTAACCTTTTGGGGTTTCTTATGAAATAGATGGAAAATACAGAGAAATTTTTTTTTTTTTAAGAGAGAGATCACAAGTAGGCAGAGAAGCAGGCAGAGAGAGAGGGGGAAGCAGGCTCCCCGCTGAGCAGAGAGCCTGACATGGGGCTCGATCCCAGGACCCTGAGATCATGACCTGAGCCGAAGGCAGAGGCTTAACCCACTGAGCCACCCAGGCACCCCGAGAAAAATATTTTTTTTTTAAAAATTGCAATCATCCACAACCTTTCTCCTGGGAATTTTTATGTGCATCCATTTATTCTTTGGTAGTGTGTGTGTGTGTGTGTGTGTGCATGTGTGTGTGTCTGTGTGGCTAACAGGTAAGTGTGTATGCATACTGCTTTAAACACATTGAATATATTAGCACATTTAACCTTCCCAATATCCCCATGAAGGTGATACTATGATACATAGTTTACAAATGATAAACATATGAAATAGTGGAATCTGCTATATCTAACTACAAATAGTAGTTTTTATAATTTTTCTTTATATTTAAGACTATGGTCTCCTCAGTTTTTTATATCCTCATTTTTTGAAACTCCATTTTTATGGCTGTAAAATATTCTAGAACATTGATGTGCCATAATTTAACACATCCACAATTACTATATGGTACAGTTATGTTCAAATTTTCACTTCTATAAATGATATAATAAAATAACTATTGCATATTCATATTTCTGTAAGCAGTTGATTGTTGACTGCTGAAAAATTACTGGAAGTGAATCTATTAGTCCATCTGTGATAAACATGTTTAAGGTGGTAGAGCATAGATGTAAAAAGTGCAGATTCTACAGAAGACCATATGCATTTAAATCCCAGCAGCTCCACTTAGTAATTTAGTATGATATATAAAGTTACTTCAATTTTCCAAAGATCAAAGTGGATAAAAGTCTTGGGATTTTGTATAGAATTAAGGGAGACAATACATCAGAATGATTTAGCAACAGATGAATGTATAAACAAAATGCAGTATATCTATACAATGGCATGCTATTCAGATATACAAAGGAAAAAAATACAGATACATGTTACAAGATGAACTTTGAAAACATCATGTTAAATAAAAGAAGCCAATCACAGAAGAAAAAAGATTACATGATTCCTATAATATGAAAGTCCAGAATAGAGAAATCTATAGAGACACCAAGATTAATGGTTGTTTAAGTATGGGGAATGGGAACAAGGGATAGGAGAGTGTCACTAAAGGGTACTGGACTTCTTTAAAGGTTATGAAATGTTCTAAAAGTGATTGTAGTGATGTTTACACATACCTCTAAATATACTAAAAACTAATTGTATGCTTTAAGTGGGTGAATTGTATAAAACTGAATTACATCTCTACAAATCTCCTTTTATAATCCAGCTGCATTCAAGGTGGTACCCAAAAGATTAAGTGGGGTTTAAATCTCCTGAAAATGGAAAGAAATTCTTGGACATGCCATCTTTTTAGCCTCCAGAAGATTGCATTTAACTTTTGACTTATACACGTATATGAATTTTGCAAGCCTTGCATTTTCATATTAATCTCACGTTATTAAGAACATCTTTATTTCTTTAGATGGATGTTATACCTCTGTTGTAGGTATGAAGAGAAAAACAAAACTGATCTTGAGAACTGTTAGCATTATTTTAGCGGAGGCTTGGCCAATTTCAGCGACCATAATAGAGGGTTTAACACTGACTGTTTAATTTCATTTGGCATTTTATCAGATCCTTGTGAAGTAAAAAATCTATTTTTTACATGAAGAATAAAGATTAAATACCTTGCCTAAGGTCATGCAGGCAAAAATTGATATTCAAATCCTGTGGGTTTTATTTTTGTGTGTCTCAATCTTTTTTAATAAAAAATTTACTACTTCTAAAAATCCCATGTATTTATTTCATTAAATCCAATAGAAAAGTATATTTTTTAACCTGTTGTTAACTTTCAAATTCATGCTTGATAGAGGTACTCGGGGATTTAAAATATTCAGAAAGCAACCTGTGATGTAATTTCTTTTGTTGCAACTATAACTGTATATTTTCTGACAGGATTTTGGTGACCATTCTTCCTGGAGGAATCCTAATGAAATCTAATATTCCAGTTATTTAAAGTAAATTGGCAGTAAGTTCTGTATATATAGATCACCTTTGTTCCTGGATGGAAGCTTGGCTAGCTGTTTACAAATAGCACTTGGACTTTATGTTGCAAGTTTGTACCTTTGCAGATGGTCTAAAGGTTACAATGAAGCCGTTCAAGCAGGCATTAAAAAAAGGAAAAAATGAACAAACGAAAAAACTCTTTTCTCCTTACTGGCTTTCCTTTAAAGACTTGGGAGTAAAAATCTCCAAGTCATCATAAGAGATGTAAATAATGTGAGATTCCAATGTTAGGCTGGAATAAAAAATCCAGATAAACCCTGCCCCACCTCCAACCACCACCAAAAGTCATGTTAATTCCCTATGGTAACAGAGATCCAGTCGCTGGAATATACAGAACCACCCATGAAATCTTTAGTTTTCTTCTCCAATCTGGCTTCATGATGCTGAACATCTTAATTTCTGGAACAATCTGGGTGATTGATAAAATTATTTTGATAATTATTTTTATTTTTTTTTAATTTATTTATTTGTCAGAGAGAGAGGGAGAGCGAACAAGCACAGGCAGAGGCAGAGGGAGAAGCAGGCTCCCTGTCGAATAAGGAGCCTGATGTGGGACTCGATCCCAGGACGCTGGGATCATGACCTGAGCTGAAGGCAGCCGCTTAACCAACTGAGCCACCCAGGCGTCCCAAATTATTTTGATTATTAAGCCCAAGTGTTTTGGTTTTAACTGACCAAAGAGAACATGAAGAAAATGTAATGCCGTTAATTTAAAGAGTCCCTGATTTCAATGATGTAGTGAATCACTTCTGAGTTTGAGTTTGTCGTTCTCCCGATAAGATAAAAGGTGGAAGAAATGGGGATTTGCGATGATAACATCATCTACTTTTTTTAAATAGCATTATTAAGATGTAATTTATAGACCATACAATTCAAACATTTATAATGTGAAATTCAATGTTTTTTGGGTTTTGTGGGGTTTTTTTTAACATATACACAGTCATGTGATCATCACTATTATCAGTTCTAGGACATTTTTATCACCCTCAAAAGAAACCCCATACTCATTAGCAGGCAGTCTCTGTTTACCCTTAAGCCTTCCAGGCTTAGGCAACCGTTGATCTACTATCTATCTCTAGAGAATTGCCTTTTCTGGACATTTCATATGAATGGAATTATATCATATATGATTCCTTGTGATGGGTTTCTTAAGCATAGTGTGTCAAAAGTTTATACATGTTCTACCATATATCAATACTATACCCCTTTCTATGGCTGAATAATAGTCCTTTTTATGGATCTACCACATTAGTTGATGGATAGTTGGACGGTTTTCACTTATTTGGTTGTTATGAATAATGTTTGAACATTTATGTGTAAGATTTTATTTAAATAAATATTTTTATTTCTTTTGTGTATCTATCTAGGAATTAAATTGCTGAGCTCTCTGGAAACTGGTCTACATTTAGGGGAACTATCAAACTGTTTTCCAAAGCAGCTATACCAGTGGTGTATGAGGGTTCAAATTTTTCCATATCCTTGCTAACACTTGTTATCTGTTTTTGATCGTAGTCATTTTATTGGGCATGATTACCAGTATCTTATTTTTTATAATTTATAATTTTTTGAATTTTTAGAAAATAATTTTTAACGTAAAAGAAATGTTCCTGGCGAAGCGGTTTTTCATCGATGTTTTGAACCAACTGCTTTTTCATAGAGTATTTTCTTTAGATTCAAAACATTTAGATGACTTTGGTGGTATGAAGAAATATGGCTAATCAACTGGGATTCATAATCTACAGTTTATATTTTAGAGACTTTGCAGAGACTAGTTTCTTGATCTTAGAGCAATCTTTTCTCTCTGGTCTGGGGGTAAGTTTGAGATAAAGTTAGCAAAATGTTTAGTCTCCCAAGAGAAAAATCACACTATCTGTTTATAAGATGAGTGAGCTAGGGGAACCTTTACAAAACACATTTTTTCTTATTCATGAATCTAAATGCTAGATAAAAATGTATGCCTTGATCCCTAGACATGACTACTCTTTGAATTAATCTGATTGGGTTTTTGTTATATATGTCTGTTTATGTATTTCTTCATTATGTATTTTTATTCTCAGATTATAGAATATATATTACTAATAGAGCTGTAAATTGATTTTAATGTTTACATATTATATTATCAATATCGTTAGTTTTAGTTTCATGAATTAGTTTAAATTTGATGAATGCTCACAGACATGTAGGAAATTGGTGGTCTACACTGTGATATTGCCCTTTTAATTCCATGTGGGTCTGGCTATAGTTTTCAGATATTGGTAGTTCAGAGGACAGGTGTTAAAGTAAGACATAGAAGTAAGAAAGCAAGTTTTAATTATTATTTAAAATAGCTGTTTATTAGCTTCACAAACTTTCTAAATAGTCCTAATGAAGGCATATTCCCCCCATTAAAAACAGTTGGAATAAAATATCATGAATCAATTATATAATTTTAAAATTCATCACATGATCTGTTTTGGGACCGTATCTTTTCAAGGTCAGACAGAAGTGACTGTGAGATGTTTCATTTTGTTTCATAGTCTTACTGGAATGTCATGGTGATATATTTCAGATAACACTGTGGAGTTTGCCAGCTTTGATCTAAGAAGGGCTTGCTTCTCCAGAATCTACTTTTCTGTCCTGTGACTGCCACACAACCTGCAGGACAAACTTCCTCAGTGTCCCTGGCAACAGAAAGCTGTCTGGGGCTACAGGCCAAGCTGGGTTTTAGCATCACCTTTCCTTGCAAAGTGAAGATAGAGCAAGAGTGGGACTTTAATAAAAAGGGTCAGAAAAGGGGCCGAAAGCATCATCAACATGAGTCAGCTGGAAATTTCCTGTGGTAATGGCTTTTAAGCCAACTTCCCTTAGTCCTTTACCACTCTCAGATATTTTGGAAGCCCAGCGTGAGAAGGAACAATGGGTGAAGTTCAAGGCTTCCCCTTCTTGACCAGATTAGTGTAGTTCTTGAATCTGTGGAATATTTTGGAATATTTCTGTATAGGAAAAAGTTATATGCCTTAATATTATTTCAATATTCTTATTTAACATATCTGTAAACAATAACTTTAGGCCCACTGAAGTAAGCCAGAATCTTCCTCTTAAATTCAATTTTGCCATAATTAAGATAGTCAACACCATGCAATCAAGAAGAAAGACATCAATTTGACAAAATACTATATATTTATATTTATGTAAGGAAAATACTGAAGAGAGATATATACATATGTATATACATATATATATGTACCTGAAAGATGTGATTATAACCAACATAGGTTTTATTTTATTTTTAAATCTCTAAATTTGAAGAACATGATAACCTTTATAGTATAAGAGGAATACTATTAGAATAAGACACAATTCCATGCTAGCCACAGAGATTAAGAAGATCAGGGTACTAATTCTGGATCTTTGATTAATGGTCCACAATCTTGATCGAGTCACAAAATATCTGTGACTTTGAGACTCTTCACATTAAGAAAGGACAAGATGGAGTTAACAAGTCTAATTAATTTACAAGTTGTCTTCTAGATCTAAAATTCTGAAAACTGTCATTAGGAAAATTGTCTGGATATGTTTAGATTCAATTGTTTGGAATATTTGGTTCTTCACACCAGCAGTACTTAGAGTGAATTTTCAACCTCTGTAAAGCAGATTAGGAGTGATCCTCTAGTTCTAGATTGTTGAACACATATCACATAATCAATGTATACTTTTAATGTATGCTTTTTATATACAACCCATCTCATGTATTTGGTGATACAAAAGAAATGTGAATAAATTTTCCCACAGTGAATTAATTATAAATTTGGATAGAAGTTATATTGCCATGTCAAGAAGGAAGCATTCAGGAAATAATAGAGTTTAAAACTGCAGTCTTTATTATGATGCAGGTGAGAGAATAGGATAACATACGAGGTTATTACAATCAGTAAGTGACGAAGGGAGATGGAAACCTACACAGGTATGCCCAAGGGCAAGTGCCCACTGAATCTTAGGAGTAAATCATGAAGAAAATAAGTGGCTACTGTTTCTGTTTGTTACACCTATTATAAATCTTGGACAGCTGAGGGTGATAGAACCAGAGCTTGCAGGGAGCCTGGGTGTCTCAGTTGGTTAAGTATCTGCCTTGGGCTCAAGTCATGATGCCCACCTCCTGGGATCAAGCCAGTGTCTGCTTCCCTGCTCAGTGGGGAGTCTGCCTCCCTCTTCCTTTGCCCCTCCCCCTGCTCCTTCTCTCACTCACTCACTTTCCCTCTCAAATAAATAAAATCTTAAAAAAAAAAAAAGGTGGGAGGAGGCAGAACCAGAGCTTGCAAGAACCTGCCAAAGAACCTGCCTTCTATCAAGAAGGTTAAGAGAAGAGAATTCTGTTGGAGAAAAAGAAGTCTCGTAGAATGGGAAACACACACACACACACACACACACACACACAAAATACAAAACCTCCATGTTAGTCTTTCCTTTATATATTTCTCTTTCTCAGGAAGCTTCTTTTTTTGGCTTCATTAATTTTTCCCTTGCTTGCTTTCCTCCTAAACATGTCTTAGTCTTTCATAACTTTGCAGAATGACTTGGCTTGCATGCTACATTTCCTTAAGTAAGAATGAGAATCATTTTAGGAGTAGGAATGCCAACTTCTCCTTATTCGTTGAGGTTTTTGGTATTATCTTATACAAGGGCTTTATTTAAGAAATGTACAAGCTGAAACTAAGGCTGTATCAAGGAAATTTCATATATAAAAATATATATACATATATATGTATATGCCTGCTGATGTCTCACATTGCTTTTATTAATGTTAGGTGAAATTCAGAAATTGTCTACTCTAGCAATTTAGTAGTTTGTGTTTGGGTAGAGTAATAAACTGGCTTATGCTTCATTACATGACTGACTTCATTATAGCAAAACCATGCACACTGTTTCTGTCAATTAAATCCTCATTTATTTTCTCAGGCACTAATTAAGAAGTCCTTATCATTCAGGTAGGGATAAATAATAGAAACAATTACTGTCAGATATAGACATATTTAATAAGCTTGGACAACCCACCTGTCTACTTTTGGTGACAACCTTTTAGTTTCAGTTTCATAGTCAGAGGCTCAGGTTTTCATGTGAATGAAGGCGGGCATCAAGAGGTAGGAGAGCTGCTGTCTTCTGTCAAACTCTTCTTAGCTAAGCAACTTTGTTGGCCCCATTCCTCTGTGTATTGGAGAGAACTGTGCAGAAACTACTGGGAATGCCATAGAGGAAGTGAAATTCCTTCATGTGTGTAGTATATGAGTTGGCAAAAAATCATGCTAGATGGAGAGCAAATGCATGTACAATTTGTCAAGTTTTCCTTAGAAGTATGTCAAGCAACAAGATTGGATAGCCAGGTTGCTTGTGAGTGTCTCCACATTTTTAACTGGGAGGACTATATTGTCTATAGTGGTCCAATCTTTTTCCTTAGCATCTTCTTCAGATTCATGTAGACCTATGTTTTTTTTCAGTCTATCCTTTTTTTTTTTTTTCCTGACTGTTGGGTGAAAAAATTAGTGTTGGTCATCATTCAAACTTTAGTAATTTCCGGCTTCTACAGTCCAGTAGGTTGAAAGTGAGTAAATTGGGAGAATCCATTGTGAATTAGGACTAAACACTGTATGTAGTAAGAGAATTCATGCCTCTGTGGTGACTATGTTCCATATTCCTATGCTATTTCTCTTCATTACAGACAATTTTTAGCCTTAAAACATAACCCTCAACTGGAAACAATACTTCCCCAAAAAGTAAATCTGATAGAATAATACTAGGATTACTAAGCAACCTGACTCAACTCAGGGCTTGAGTCTACAGAGAAAATTCAGTAAGTAAGCTCACCAAGACGTATTTTAAATTACTTAACAGATTTCTGTTAAAAATAGGAACGCTACCCTTGGGAATTTTAAGTATAAAGAATGCCTTTAAATATACCTATTATTTTTCTCATATTTGTGTAAGAGTGAAGGGACAAGGATTTTTATTTTAAGAATGGAAACTTCTTACAACTATCTGAATGATAGTTTAGATATAACTTTAGTGACAGCCTTAAAAGTGAGCAATTCTTAAAACCTGGTTGTGGATATTCCATTACATATAGATACTAAGAAAGGAGAGTATTGATTGAAGACTATGCAGCAAAGATTGCTTCGATGTGAAACAGTGGACATTTATTTATTATATAGAAAAAGAAGACAAATGAAGGAATTTTAGCTTTCTCTGCCCCTTTTCTTTCAATTCACTTGTTCTGTCTTAATAAACATCCCTTTTCAGAACAAAATACAGAGGTCAGAACCAGAACACTACAGTTAGCTAGATCTGGTTTCAAATTTGCCAACAGTGAGCACTTCCAGAGAAATATATTTAACTTTTCTGAGTCTCAGTCCCTGCATCTATAAAATTAACACAAATTAAGTAAGTACTTACTGTGTTGTAGTAAAAAATGTCACATGCTATGTGCTTGGCATTTTTCTAAGCATATTACATGTAATCCACTGAATTTTCACAACAATCTTATGAGGTAGGAGCTAGTATAATTCCCGTTTTTTCAGATGAGAAAAATGAGAGACAATGAGGTTTTGTAATATTCCCTAAGTAAAGAAGATGTGATGTGAGAGATTTGAACCCAGGCTTTCTGTCTCCAGAGTCCCAAGAATTAGCTACTATGCTATATTAATGAGTATTCAGTATGGTATCCAGAATTTAGTTAATGTCCTATAATTGTTAGCTTTAGATTCTGTCACTGGTAAGTCTTTAGAGGCTCATAAATAATACCCTCATTCATTTCCCAAGTTCAGAATCAATTAAAAGTTAAACATAAGTATTATGGAGATCAGAATATTACTGACAAACTGATGGGTAACATGGCTTTAGAGTTGCAGCTAAGTAAATATGCTAACATTGTATTCCTGAATTAACTTGATTCCTCAGGTGGAACTCGGACAATTCAAGGGCCCCCAAAAGGCACAGTCTTCTCCCGCCCAGCAGAGAGAGAACCAGCATGCATGCGTTCTGTGAACAGTGTCAGTGGTTCTCAGCCACACCTCTGTGGCTCTTTTTTTCAACTCTCCATTCAGACAAGACTGTCCTCTTCTCCTGAGGAGGAGTGTATGAGAGTTGGGGAGCAAGGTCTCAGCTGATGTCTCTCCCCTGGACACGGAAAGTCGGGATTCCTCCTCTCCCAAACCAACAACAGTCGCTGTTTGTACTGCTAACACTTGATTGCTGCTGTTGTTATCATTATTTTTGGTCAACAACTGGCAGACATCCTAAGATCCAACAGTGTGTCCTTGCTTCTCAGCCTGAGCTGAGAGCTGCTAGGAAGGAGGTGCCATGGACACTGTCTTAGCATAGACTGCCTAGATCTGTTAAGGTGCTGGCCAGCTGGCCCAGCTGAGGGAAGGACTGTGCTTCACTGCATGGCTGCCTTTGGTTGCTTAAACAAAGCAGGACGACGACCTTCACAGATTTGCAGCTTTTTCAGGTGTGGCGGGAAGGAGTCTTGCCCAACCTAGAAGTAAAGGAAGGAAAAGAGTGATCTTTTTTCCACGAGTGATCATCTTACTTCTAGATGCCATCAATAGCCTTCCAACTTTTAGCTCAGTTAAAGAGTGTATCTATAAGAATGCATTTTGAGAAGACATCCTCTTCGTTAACAGAGGAATTGCTTATTGGTCATTAACCCAGCTGTCTTTGGACTACCGTGAGCACAGAATGAAATGTTTTGTTTTTTTTTTTTTACATGGAGTTGATTCTTATCTGTATCCTTGAAAGGCATTTATACAAAAGTCTGAAGATGAGTATATTCATAACTGCCATATTTTCTCCTCAAAATGACATTTTTCACAGAAATTCCCCCAGGGACCAGAAAGAGAGGAAACCAGGAAATTAGCTGTAGTAGTGCTAGATGATGCCATTATTATTTTTTTAATTTTTTTATTTTTTATAAATATATAATGTATTTTTATCCCCAGGGGTACATGTCTGTGAATCTCCAGCTTTACACACTTCATAGCACTAACCATAGCACATACCCTCCCCAATGTCCATTACCACAACCCCCTCTCCCGATCCCCCTCCCCACAGCAACCCTCAGTTTGTTTTGTGAGATTAAGGGTCACTTATGGTTTGTCTCCCTCCCAATCCCATCTTGTTTCTTTTCTTCTTTTCCTACCCCCCCAACCCCCCATGTTGCATCTCCACTTCCTCATATCAGGGAGATCATATGATAGTTGTCTTTCTCTGATTGACTTATTTCACTAAGCATGATACCATCTAGTTCCATCCATGTCATTTCAAATGGCAAGATTTCATTTCTTTTGATGGCTGCATAATATTCCATTGTATATATACCATATCTTCTTTATCCATTCATCTGTTGATGGACATCTAGGTTCTTTCCATGGTTTGGCTATTGTAGACATTGCTGCTATAAACATTC